>OMKI01009001.1:4522-28140 GCA_900302315.1 Phycis blennoides | reverse complement strand
CACACACACGTACCCGCACACACACACGCACACACACACACACAGAGAAAAGTCAATATATAAAATGCGCTAGACACTTGGCTTCGGCCACATGTTTAAAACAGGGTCGACCGTCATCGGGTGTTTCTGAATTACAAGCGATTCCGAACTCACGCCTGCACTCGCTGGCTGTCGCTGGGCATGTCCACCGACAGGTTGAATGAGTAGTTGAGCATCTCCATCCCAAACAGGTCATACTCCAGGTAGCAGCCCTCCTTGGCAAACTCTAGCAGCTCCCCGTGGTCAAAGATGGTCCTGCAGAGCACATCTGGTCAAGTCGCGCCCCATGCAGGAAATGTATGCATATACATTCATACAAATGCAATTTAATTCAATAAACACACACACCTACATTCAAACAGAATGCCCCTCATCACGATTATTGTTACAGTGTGTGATTAGCAAACAATCAGATAGCAGCTACCCCAAACCTCTTCCCTTTAATGGGCAACAACAAAACCCCAAACAACTAACAAGTTGACGTCAATGTAAGTAGTGAACTATTTATTACCTGACAGGATAGAATAGTGTGAGGTGTCACAGAGGCCACCTTACAGTCAAGTACTACTGACTGATTGCAAATTGTGCTTTTCGAAAACCGCCGGCCTCTGACATTCCTTTAGCCCAAAACAGTAACACAAAACACCAACACACACACATGCTACACACTACACACACACACACGGACGCACACACACACACACCACACACACACACACACACACACACACACACACACACACACACACACACACACACACACACACACACACACACACACACACACACACACACACACACACACACACACACACACACACACACACACACACACACACACACACACACACACACACATGTACAATGCAGTCCTGTTGTGAAATACGTTGAACAACAAAGTGAACCACCGTGACTTTGGTGTGATGAAACAGAAATATATAAGCAGGCAACACCATTGGTCTTGTTGAACCACGAGAGCTGCAAAGCCATATATAACCTTCACAAATACTTTCAGGTCAAGATAAGACAGTTTTTATTGTTTAAAAGTGCACAACACACACAGAGAAATAATTGTGATAATAATCACAACTCTGGTTTAAAAATAACAAACAGTATATTCATGCAAAGCCAATTCACACACATAAACTGTGTGTGAATCTATTGAATAATTAATAACCAAAAGGGGGATATTATTCTGAGCAAACCCAGTTATACTTTAAAAGATGCAACTGTTACTGAATCAGAAAGCCTCTGTATAAGAGTGTGTGTGCTGCTGCGTGCTCTGCGGTTAAAGCATGTAGACAGAACAAGGCCAGGAGCATGTGACTGTCCCATCATGTGACCTCCCTGGAACTCGTGAGTGAGTAACACTGCAATCTCTCCCTCCCTCCTTTATCTCCCTCCTACGTTCCACAAGCCTCTCCCCCTCCCTTTCTCTGCTGTATTTTCACCCCTTATTTCCCTTCTTTCTCTCAAAAAAAACTAACCAGAAAAAAATAAAAATAATGGCAGGCCAAGCCGGGAACCTTGCAGAACGGCAACGTCTCTCTCTCACACACACACACACACACACACACACACACACACACACACACACACACACACACACACACACACACACACACACACACACACACACACACTTTTGTGATCCACTGGTCAAGTTGAGCATACAGCAGAGCAAATAGACCGAGTACTATGATTCTAAAAGGAGTCAGTAGGGCATGTGTGTCTTTGTGTAAATAGCTTTGAGTGAGTGAGTGATTGAGACACTACATAGAAACCAATGTACACTGGGGGGTGGACAGACAAACGGATAATAGTGACAAAAAGAGACAGAAAGCGAGTGAGAGAGTGACAGGGATGTCATGTGAGAGCAGAAGAATGCTGCTTCCGCGTGTCCCGTCAGCTGATGCCATTAATGCTGCTGATAAGCACAACCAGTTCAACCAGCAGTTCCTCCCCTCTGACGTACACTTAAAACCAACTAAACACACACAAAAGCAGCACTTATACTAAAGCAAAAATATAAGTTATTAACAATAGTATTAACAACTAATGCTGCTTGTCAGGCCATGCACCGCCGACCCCAGCGACCGCAGGTCATTACTCCTAGACGCAACTATGCCTCCAACAGGGTTTCATAGCCCCCCTATGGATGACTTGGTACCAAACATTTTGAGACCTGCTTACCGGTAATACGAATTTGAAAACTTTTGTGCAATCAAGGGCTGAACTATAAGCATTACCAATCCGGAAGAATAATAAGAATCTACATAACAATAGGTATCCACAGCTATTCCGAATAGCTCATTATAACTAGTATCACTTGTTTGAGTTATGTGGGTGTGTGCATGCATGTGTATGTGAAACATCTGTAACTTCAGGAAAAATACAGGGTTTTTTTTCTCACAATCAACAACTTTCCTTCACTCCTTGATACACTAGCTGCATTATGAAACATAAACTGAATATAGTTTTTGTTAAACTGAGCGAGAAAAGGGACAGCGATTAGTCAGTGTCTTTGGGACAGATTCACTTCCACAAAGGTACAGCAGTCCAACTCCCATGGTGATCCTAGGATTTGTGTGCTTCCCTCCCCTGGTGTCTCAGGCTGAGACACAACCTGTGTCATTGCCAAAATGTGTCTCCTTCTTCATGTCCCCTTGTCTACCTCTCACTTTCAGCCTCTTCCATCTGTCTGTCCCCCGAGAACGTCATGGTCATGTTCATCTCTGCATGTCCTTGTGTTTTATGTCAGTTAGTTGCAGCATAGAAAGTGTTTTTATTGTAGTTACTATTCTATTATACTATTCAATCCTAAGAAGTTACCTTTTGTTGACTTTTCACAACAAATTGACATTGAGCACAGAGAGGAAATATCCATGTTTTTTTAAATATGCTAATCAATATAACTTCCTCGAAAGCTGAAAAAAATATGTTGACGCTGTTGGCACACACACTCATTTCAATCTATTGGCCTAAAAACAGGAAAAAAGGAGGCCCAACCTCTGCCATCTTGACCTCAATATTATACCTAACTTCTTCATAGGTCCCTGAAACGGAACTGTGGTTCTTATTCCAGAACCGTGAAGGCTGGTTCCACGTGATGCTGATGCCAAGCGGAGAACTCACCGTGACAGGCGTCTCCTCCGCGGCCCTCTTCTTAGTGCTGGAGTCAAAGAGGACATTGCGACCACGACGCTCGCAGTCCTGGTACACGATCAGCCGGATCTGGCTGGGCTCCAGCTGGGTGATGGGCCAGCTAGATTGAGAGAGAAAAGGCATGGTTTAAATCATATTGTATAGCAACAAACTGGATGTACACCTCATCACCGAAAAGCAACATTTTCTGTGAGAAATTGAATAAGCCATTGGAAGTATTTGTTGTATGCAAGTGTATTAATCTAGGTCTTTGTTCTCTGTCAACATTAACACCTCCAAAATGTCAGGGTGCCTCTGTTCTATTGTGTCTCTGCTGTGTAAGAGGTGTTAAATCTCAGAGACCACTGTCCAATTTGATCCCAGCGATAACACTGAAAACAACCCCGGATTGGACAGATGGAGAGAAAGGGATTGACAGACGAAAAAAAACGGCTGTAAGTAGCTTGTAAGTTTTAGGTTGATGCTGTCAATTAGCATGGCAACAGGGGCTCCATGGGCCATTGCAGCTAATTTCAGATACACAGACACTCTATTAGAGTAACAGACCATCACTGCCACTCTTAAACCACAGGACACTCAATGTTCAAAAATACTACATACATACAGGTAGAGGTGGCAGATGGACTGAATTCATGCAAACAGGGACTGTCGTTTTAATGGTGTGCACAACAGAGACAATTTCAAAAAGTGAATGCAAGATATTATTTGGTACACGTTGGCCTATTGGGATGCCTTATGTTCCTTTCTGACTGCAGACACACTAAAGTCACTTGGTTGACATGAACTATAATTGGCTCATATTAACCGTAATAAGTATTTTGTTATTATATACTGTATGTATGCTATATAGGTAAATCCTTTGTCAAGGAAGCATGCGGAACACATCATTTGAGTTGGGTTCTTTCCCCTCCAATTGTGGCGGCTTCCAACAGTTGTTGAATTTAAAATGTGTCTAAAGGAAAATTCTGCTGATTTTCAACCTAATATCTCTCCATCCACATGAAGGATATAGTGTGAAAAATGCTCTCTGGGTCTCTGCTCAGCGCCGATGAAACTTTCACTGTACAGAGAAATCTATCTAGACAGAAATTATGGGTCCAAGAGGGAAACATGTTCAGCATATAAAATTAGACCTGTACACCGCTGCTGCCGTTTCCACCGCCTGATTGTTCTGACTGCGAATGAAGGCACCCCCTATGTGTAGGACTGGTACCAAAGCACCCCTATGTGTAGGACTGGTACCAAAGCACCCTTTTATGTGTAGGACTGGTACCAAAGCACCCCCTATGTAGGACTGGTACCAAAGCACCCCCTATGTGAGGACTGGTACCAAAGCACCCCCTATGTAGGACTGGTACCAAAGCACCCCCTATGTGTAGGACTGGTACCAAAGCACCCCCTATGTGTAGGACTGGTACCAAAGCACCCCCTATGTAGGACTGGTACCAAAGCACCTCCTATGTAGGACTGGTACCAAAGCACCCCCTATGTAGGACTGGTACTAAAGTACCCCCTATGTAGGACTGGTACCAAACCTTTTGGAGACCCGTTTACCCGGAATACAAAAATTGGTTACAAATTTGAAAACTTTTGCACAATCAAGGGTTGAGCTATAGACGCTATAGACGACCAATCCTGAATAATAATACAAAGAAGAATCCTGTCCCGTCTTTCGAACAAAACTAATCTGAAATAAATTGTCCTGTTTCAACGAGCTATATTGGTTTGCAAGCAAATATTGTCAAATTAAAACTTTTAAATCAACACCAGCAAGACGAAGGAGATGATCGTCAACTTCAGGAGGAAAACACCTCACTTCATACCGGTGAACATCCAGGGATCGGACATAGAGGTCGGACATAGACATAGAGGTCCAGTCCAGTCCACAAACTGGACTGGACTGATAACACTCACGCACTTTACAAGAAGGGCCAGAGTCACCTCCACCTGCTGAGGAGACTGAGGTCCTTCGGAGTGTGCAGGACTCTCCTCAGTACTTTTTATGACTGTGGTGGCCTCAGCCATCTTTTATGCTGTGGGGCGGACAGGGACAGGAGCAGGCTCAATAGACTGATCAGGAGAGCGAGCTCTGTCCTGGAGTGTCCTTTGGGCTCCATAGAGGAAGTGGGTGAGAGGAGGACAACACCTCTCACCCTCTACACGACACTGTGGGGTCCCTGAGCAGCTCCTGCAGCAGCAGACTGTTACACCCACGGTGTAAGAAGGAGAGGTTCCGCAGGTCTTTCATCCCTGCCGCTGTCAGACTGTACAACACCTGCACCACTTCATCATGTTGTACTTTCTGTTCCTGTTTTCTTCAATTTACCCACCACTCACCATGGCTGTTTTTATCTTATCTGATTTTTTATTTATTTTTTATCTATCTTTTATTTTATTTATTTTATCTGTACATACTGTATATTTCCATGCCGATCACTACAATGTACAATAATATCTATATTTATTTTTTTCTGTCTGATCGTTGTATTGTGTTGCCCCTCTTTAATTTCTGTAGTGTGTACTACACTTTTTCCTTGCTGCTGTGACAAGGAAATTTCCCCGCTGTGGGATGAATAAAGTATAATCTAATCTAATCTAAACCTTCATTAATCTTTTAAATTATATAATTACAGTGAAACCTTGGTATTCAAATTTAATTTGTTCTAAAAGGCTGTTAGATTTGTAAATTGTTCGAAAACTGAAACTTTTTTAAGTAATGTATGGATTGTAAAATGGATTAATCCATTCCAGAGTCGCAGATATTTAGACCTTCACACATAGTAGTTAATGTATAAAACCGTACATTTAACCTGGATAAACAGTAATAAAATAAAATGAACATCTTTATCACTTCTTTATTCTTTAAAATCTTACATATTGTCCATTTGGGCATGTTATAAAGCAAAGCAATATCAGACAGTACATCCCGTTTTCATTCTTCGAGATTATTTCCTTCTTCAACTTGATCATTGTACGCACTATTTTCCGCTTTTCCTCAGCACCAGCACTACTTCCCTTCTTTGGAGGCAATAATGAGGGCTTAGTTATACAGTAAATATATGTTCAAGTGGAAAAAGAGCCACAGAATAGAAAATAATGATGCACAGAACAAAGACCGTTCGAGTGCGAGTCTACTCCGAACAGATTCCATGATGTACTGATGCTCAACTCAGCGTCCCCACGTCACCAAACCGTACGAGTTCCGAAATTTTGTTCGAGTTCTGGGACAGAAGTCGTCAAATTTTTTGTTTGACAAGCGATTTGTGCGACTTGAGAAGCGCTCGAGTACGGAGGTTTCACTGTATTATAAGAACAAACGAAGAATATCGAATCAAGTTGGTGAGAACTATAGTCATTCATACTTTGCATGAATGGAGATGTGAATCGCTTCCAGCTAAGACCTTCTACATAGTGAAGCTGGGTTAAGATGGTGGTTCTACATGCTACAGGCTAGTAGTGATAAACTATATACATTTTGTGCATTGAAAAACCATGGAATGAGTTCCTTCTTCATCGTGGTAAGAAAAAAACCCATACCGTCCCAGCCCTTGGTGGTTGATTGTTGATTATTTACTGTCACACACCAACCACCAAGTCAAATTCCTTGTATGTGCAAACCTACTTGGCAATAAACATCTTTCTGACTTCTGAACAATGATCACTGTATTTTGTCTTTACAATGGATGCTAATGTGACAGTATATGAGCAGTACTTAGCGAATTGGCGCTGCCTCAGGCTGCAGCTCCCCTCGTGTTTTCTTATCTTTTGTTTATTTGTTGTTTTCTAAAATATTGCACTAGAATTAGTTCAGATTATATTTAGTTTACATTTTTGTTTATATATATTTATATTTATTATTATATTTAGTTTATATTTTATACTTTTTATTTCTAATTCCTACATTCTGTGTATTCTTATGCTGCTGCTACATTGAAATTTCCCAGCTTGGGATTAATAAAGTATTTCTATTCTATTCTATTCTATTCTACTAGTAGCCTCCTGATGAATTACCACCTTATTTCCTGTCTTTTGCTCTCTGCAGACAATATCGGCTGCTTATCAATGTTTGTCGGGTCTTACAAGGGGAGAAACTTGTCAAAGGAAACCACATTGTCTTGCTTGCCTGTTTCGTACATCACATAAGAGCCACATATCCTCCACCCAATAGTCAGTTCAGAGAGTATGCTCTAGTGGCCAATGCAATGCTGAACATTGCAAATATTTTGCAAATAATTTGGTGTGAATAAAGTTATTTTCAATATATATACAAATTAAGTTTTTGGGAGGGAGTGGGTGATATATGTCTGTTTTCTACATGAGAAGGAATAAAAAATTGGGGTAGGGTGCTTTACAACCCTATTTCACCCTGTTATGGAAACAAGACAATTACACAGAACCTTAACAGAAACAGCCATAGAGCAAGAATTTTTACAAAGACCAAAATGAAGAGATGAAATATCAATGCATAGTACACAATAGTTATTACACATTTGGAAAAAAAAGTTTATGTAAATGCCAGGGTTCAATTCCAGGTTTTCAAGAAAGCAAGAGAATCAATGTCCTGCATGGTTGGCAGCTCAGAGAACAGTCACTTTGGAAATCGGGACTGTTTTTTCCCAGTTGCTTCCTCTTTGGATGTTTTTGTAACTGCTGCAATATTTGGTGCAAGAGCAGGCTCAGGGAGCTTGAGAGTGGTTGTCCACACTTTGTAGGCAACAGTAGGGTCACACCTTCATGCAATGACAAGTTCATGGCACGCTCTGAAGTTGTGCGTGTGAGATCCATAAACTATCTTCATAACCCATTGCTTGGTCCTCTGGCTGTAACCAAGTTTTGTGAGATTTTCCCTGGTTATATAGAAAACTTGAGCATGGATGGATGGTATGGATCGCTAGTAAGGCTAACAAATGTGCAGGTTAGGATATGTAGCGTTGTAATCCATACATACAGTGCATCTTTTAAATTAATTTTGTTATATAACTTAACTTGAATAAATCAGTGAATCAAAAGTCAACCACATTAACCTCTGTGTTTTCTCTGCATGTTGCAGACAAGTATCACATGTGGTTTGTGACAGACCTATAAAACATGATATAAGAGTCATCTTACTTACTTACGTATTTTTGTGCCTCAGGAAGAGCAAAACTGACCTTGACCAGCCAAGTAATGTCTACCTTCCTCTCCTCTTGTAATTTCTTAGAAACGTATTACACATTATTATTCCAAACTATAACATGGATCACACTAGAAATATTTATACTCATGTTGCTATTAACAGAACTCCAAGATACTTTTGCTGTATGCCAAGTCAAACTGATGTGGTAGGGCTGATGTGGGGATGTGATGTGTGGGAACTCATCCCTCATTATCTTTCTTATTGCTGGAGAGCGGTTTGTAGTATCTGTAGTCTGTAGTATCACTTCCACCTTGAGCTCCAAAAATAATTTTGCATCAATATATAGACAGGGGCTACCCGTCCACAATCCCCTTATCTTTTCATTCACAAATGAGTGTACCGTTAGAATGTCCACCCAAACCCAGAAAGTAATAGGTATGTGAACAAATGGATACATGGACTACTACCATTATACATGGATTACATGTACAACCCTCAATTCATTTGTAGATTTTGCAGTAGTAAACAACCTACTTGAACATTCCAACCATCGAAAAATTAAAAACAGAGCTTTGAAGCTGACCCAAAATAATGAATAAATGCACATACATACAGCTACAGTTGCCTGATTTTTACATTGAAATGATGATTGTGCTGGTGACTTTCTTACTAAAAATCAAGTTTCACCTCTGGAATGAGCTCACCATGACTGGACAACAAAAGCAAGTCCGATGGTATTTGAAGAATTGGTTTAGGTGTAGGTCAAACAAGTGTTTCTAGCTTTAAATTTGAAATGAAGATGAGAGTCCTTGTGTCTTACAGCATCTTTAAAGGCAATGAAGAGCTGCATCATCTGACACCAAAGTAAAGGGGGCATTTAGCAAACGCTTTCAATTGACTACATTTACCATCAACAATATTGCCGTAAATAATTTACCTTGTTTGCTAGACCGTTACAAGCACATCAACTTTTTGGTTCTGTAGCATGCCATAATAAAGCCTCTGATCAAGCAACCCAGTCTCACGGCAGTTCGTGAAATAGTCACGAAATAGTCCTAATCTATTGATTCGTGTACATGGATGCGAATTTCCCTTTTTTTCGTGACACGACTTTCATTATAACCCAAACCCTAACCCTAACCCTAACCCCTAAACCCTTACTTACCCTAACCCTACAATATCATTGTTAGGGTTAGGATATCATTAAAAGACAACTGGCGGCGGGTCCTCGGGCAGCTTCTTCACCAAGAGGCTCATGGGTACTGTAGTATTTACTGTAAAAACATGGTGCAGGCACGAAAGATACTTCCATTGAAATACATTAGTTTGAAAGTCGTGCTGAGTGTCACGAAAAAAAAGGAAATTTGTGTCCATGTACACAAAACAATAGATTACATTTCATGACTACTTCACAAACTGCCGTGAGACTGTGTTGGACTGTGTGAGATCAAACCAGTGACAGGAGACAGGATGGAAAGACTGATTGCCAGGGACATGTTTTTTCTCTGGCTAGACTAGAGGGATTGATGTGTCACGCCATCAGACAATGCAGCTCATCTATATATAGTATTTTATGAGGAGGCAAGCTGTGGGAGGGGAAGCCCCAAGATCAGTGTTCACAAAGGAATGGGGGGTGTGGAATAGTTTTAAAAGAACAACTGCAGACAAATTTTGTGGCATGCACAACAGAATGGATTCAAAACCATATCCACTCTCATCTCTGATGCATCGTTGGTTACCGGTGTTGTTATTGTACTTTAGAAGAGCGGGACATCATATAGGTTCTTAATGTGTACATATTGTATGGCTTGATATTCATTGACACCATATGGCCAATGCTGTTGGCCAATGTCTCGGTTCATCATGAACTGAGACATCAACACACAAAACAAGGATATGCATGACTTACTCAGAAGCGCCACCACATTAGGGTGATGACAGGGTTTGGTAAGCAAACAACTGGCTCTGAAGGAGATTAAACTCAACATGAGTTTAATTTCATGTTGGTATTTTTTGGGGGGGTTTGGTATCTTGTTTTTTTTTTTCTATACCAAGTTTTTCTATACCCTCGTCTTGATTGAGACAAGGGCCGCCCAGTGGATGACCTCATACATGCCTGGCGCAAAAGTGTCCGATTGCATGGAATGCAGACTCGTTGGTTTTCACCAAAATGACTTTAATTGTAACTCTATACTCTCTAAGGAAGAACTGTATGTTTAGTAAAGGAATACAGGAGTCTTAATAATCACCTAATGCTGTATGGACTTGTGCATGTGCTTCAGTCGCCCATAATGTCCAATGAGAAAAGCGAAAATTGATTTTTATCTGTTACCAAAGTGAAAGAAAAAACATCTAAAGCCATGGGCTCGAGAGTAGCTTTACCTCTTGAATCATACTGCTTTCTCAGAACACACAAGAGTTTGGAAATTCAAATTATGAAACAGGAGAAAAAAAGAGGAACACTGCAGTGTAGAATGGTATCACAGGTAAAGGGATTCTTTAAAATGAAAAATGTCAATAAAAGAGCGGAACTGAAAAAAGAGGACAATGTCAAGTAAGCAAAAGAAAAAAAGAGGAGAAGGAAATGTAGGAAGCGTACCATAAGAAGCATGTGACATGACGAGTCTTTCACAAAGTAGCGCCTGACCTGCCTGAAGGATGTACTCAACTACAACCCACACACACACACAAACTTCAAGTCAATTCTATACATTCAATAACTGTCCAAGCCGATTTCAAACCGGTGATTGCAGCCGAATCAAGTATGTTAAGTATGAAACGCTTGTAAGCTCGTTTTTGTATACATAAAGACAGCTTTGAAGCCAAACATAGACCACCACACCGCCAATACCTCTTGGTGGTCACTGAACAGCATCACTATCTGCCCTGAGCCATAAGCCCTCTCCCATGTTACATAACCTAACCACACTGAAAGTATCAATCTACACTATTGCCAAGCCCTGCCACTAAGACAACACTGCTTCACACAACTGACTGCAAACAGTCGCACACCCAACCGGCACAGATTTAAGCTTACATACAGCCTTCCCTTCCACTAGTACCATCATTCCATCAAGCTCTTAAGCACATTCTGATGGTTTAGATAAATTCAGTTTGCTCCTACCTGGGCATCCTTGTGTTTCTGTCAAAATTGTTCACAAGCTCTCTCTTTGTTACCCCTCTATCTCCCACCCTCCCCTCTCTCTGTTAAAGAAGCTTCTAAGAATAGCAGTGAACAAAATTCACACAACATGAGACTGTCAGGTGATCGGTGTTAGCTGTGTGTGTCACACACACACACACACACACACACACACACACACACACACACACACACACACACACACAGAGAGAGCGAGAGAGCGAGAGCGAGAGCGAGAGCGAGAGCGAGAGAGAGAGCAAACTCCATTGCTGGGCACAAGTGCTACACTAATATCCAATCATCAGCAATACTCTTTTTAGAAAAATTAAATAATGTGATCATGCATCTGATCATGCAGTGTGACCATGCATGTGATCATGTCCCTTCCTTTTCATAGGATTGGTTAGAAAAAAGACCCAAGCCTAATTAATTGATCCAAGCTGGGGATCCAGTCCCAACTGGTAACCTGCCAACCAGAAATAGGGAAAACTTTTCCAAACAGGGGAACCCCTAAGCTACATTAAACTTACTTGAGGAACTTGGGAGCAACAGGGAAATCAGCTGAATCGGTTTTACCTTGGTAAAGTCAAAGCATGAGGATGCCAAAATGATTACATACAAATAATCTAAACCGTTACTCTGACACAAGTGGTATATAGCCTATGTCTACACAGCAATCAGTGGCTCCTGTATTGCTCAGACCTACTGGTGGCAGTGATTTTTTTCTCCTTTCTGAATCACAAGTAGGACTGGGCAGAATACTAAATCAAGATGCTTGTGGCAGCCTTCAGCTTTTGCATTTCCTACCAACCAGTTTACCCTGCAATCACACAACTTTCCGAGGTTTAGGAAAATGTTGACATAGATTATAGCGCCCCATAGAGGCCAAATTGTCCCAACATCTTGAGAGACCTTCTCTTCCCACCATACATAGTATTTACCAGTTCAAAACAAAAAAAAACAAGAGCTATTCGGGCAATAACAATACGTCTCCACAGATACAGTGTGAATACCTAATAAATAAGTAGCTTTGGTGACCAACAAATCCCCAACTCACAAGCTGTTGACGTATGTGGTACATTTGTCTTTCCTGAAGCAAGCACGCGCGCAGACACCCCACACCAGTGTTTACCCTATAATCATACTGTATAAGAGAAGCCCCACAGACCAACATTAAAAAAACACTTTACATCAAATAAGGTCTGAATAGTGTATTTGTTTTGTGGACGCTTGTTTAGGTGTGAAAAAAGTCTGCGATATATTGCACCAATGTACACATATGGAAAGTCAGTTTAATCTGTATTATATGCAGTCTATGTCAAGTCTGCTGAACCTGTATTCTATACAGAGCTAGTGGGATACACTTCTAAACAGTGAGTTTTATCAATTGGGAACATTGTGAAACGTGAGACATATCCGGTGTAATTGCATTTAGGCTATTGTTTAGTGAAGGGTACCTTCACTAAAGGGTACCATCTATTGTGGAGACGTATTGACCAAAAGATGGCTCTATAGAGAGAAGTGCTGCTCCCAGACTGTCTCCTGGTCAGGTATATACCGCTAGACACACGGGACTCGTACCGGTGACCACGTCACATTATATGGCTGAAAATCAGTGCGAATATCGAATATCTTTCCAACAAAAAACACTTTCATCGTCCCCATCAGCTACTAAGTAGAATCCAATGATATGGCAAACACTGTAATGTGTAAGGTAAAGGTACAACAATGTGCAACACGCTCTGCAAACTATTCTTAGCATTATTGTTTTGACCACGAATAACAGCACTGGGCTACCGCACAATTACATTTTCGTTATGTAATCAATAACACACAGACATGAACAATAAACTCCTGATCTAATTCGATCTAATCCTTTTCTCATTAGATTGTCAATAACTGCCTCTTATTAACGGGTTGTCATTAAAACACTTTAAGATCATCATTAATATCCCCACTATACTTTCACATTCATTGTTTTTTCAATAGCTCCTTCAATTGGGATTTGATTGGCCTCAAAACACTTATAACATCAATAATACTCCTACCCCTCCAATTTAATTGGAATGTAATGACATAATGTGACTAAACATAACATGAATAAAAGTTTGAGGGATTGACAAAACAGTTTGCAGGCACGCACACAGCACACACACTGAGACTAAGGATGGGGTAAACAAATACGGGTGTGTGAGGCAGATGACAGACTGCGCTCGCAGGTACTCAGTGAGGAGGACTTGTGCATTCCAGCATTCACATAACTGACAGGGGAGGAGATGACAGTGACCGGAGGTCAACCCCGTGATCTCAGGTAGCATTGCTCACCCAACACGTGGAAACCTATACTAGTGCAGCCATGGGAGAGGAGGTGTCTTGATTGATGATTTACAATCATCCCAAATGCTAGGTAAATCCCTTCAATACAGTTTGATTGCACGAATAGACCTGGACCGAGCTGAGTTTGAGCAGTAGTTGTACAAGCAGGGGAGATGGAGGATCAGCATTGGCAAATGAGAGGAGATGGGGAATTGCCTTACAGCGAGGTCAGCATTCAAGCAACTTGAGTCTTCTCTGTTGAGGTGCTCCTTATCTACTCCACCAGCTCCAGGATAAACATATAGTTAGCTACATAACCACCAATGAGGTTCAATATCAAACCTTTCGAAACCATAAACAACTGACATGGGAAATGTGCATCACATGAAATAAACTTAACCGATGCCGTTGTTTACATCAGAATCAGAATCAGCTTTATTCGCCACGTATGTTCACGAACATACAAGGAATTTGACTCCGGTTTTTCCATGCTCTCAATGTACAGACACGGACTAGACATACAGCACAAACAAGACAATGAGCTAAACATAAACATTAACTACTACAAAATAAACGAAGGTAAAACAAACATTTATCTACTATATACTACATACATGTAGATACATATAAAAAGTATATATATATATATATATACACATAAAACAACGGCAATCAACGGCATGGTCCTTTGACAGTCAAGTAGAGAGAGAGGTCATGTTTGTCTGCATGCTGTTCTGTGGGACATGTTTTAGCCAGTTCCTAAATACAGAAAAACTTTGTTGCAATATGTCAAGAGAAACTAGGCAGAGAAGGTGTGTGTGTGTGTGTGTGTGTGTGTGTGTGTGTGTGTGTGTGTGTGTGTGTGTGTGTGTGTGTGTGTGTGTGTGTGTGTGTGTGTGTGTGTGTGTGTGTGTGTGTGTGTGTGTGTGTGTGTGTGTGTGTGTGTGTGTGTGTGTGACACAGAACTGAATCAGCAACCCATGATACAGTGGTTTTAAAGTGTTGTAAATGCATCGCATGTGCATGACACAGAATCACATGAATGTGTTGATGAGAAGATTAACAGTTTGTTTTAGAACTCTGTTACTTTACCAGGCTGATTTCCTTCAGAAAATGCAGCAACTCAAAAGCAGGCTCCCATACTAATGCTGAATAACAGGGACTCTTATATGAGGTGGCATATGAGGGTATATGTGGGGCGGCATAGCTCACTGGGTGGACCGGGTCGTCCACCAACCGGAGGGTTGGCGGTTCAATTCCCACCTCCAACTGTCCACATGTCGAACCCCACAAATGTACTGATGGTTAAGTCGCTTTGGACAAAAGTGTCTGCCAAATGTGAATGGTAAATGTAAATATACTTAGATCGTCAACATTCAACTCAAGCTTGTGGATTGGTACATGTGCGTCTGTCCCTGTATGACTGCGGCGTCACTTAATGATCCTTAGCAATTTTACTGCAGACGGCAGCAGAAAAGCTCTGCTGTGCTTGAGCTTCAGAAATGTTTGGCAAAATGTAGCGTGTGTGGTCTTGACCCATAAAAAAAGAGTGTCATTACTGAAAAAGCTATTTGATTCACAAAACAGCGATGCTACCACCACACAAACAAGCAATGTTCAACTAGTTTTTGCAATTGTCCAACACTGGTTTATGGTCCCAAACAGTAAGTCATGGTTTGCTGCTGCTGAGTCAAGATAGCGGCAGCTACTTTGCCTTCAACCTTCAGGGGAAACTTTACACGTGTGCGGTGGAAAACCGGAATTTGAACTTTTGTAAATGCAAACGATTATCGTGAGCTAGTAGTCACAGAGAGTAAAACATGAGGATGTGGTTTATTTACTATCCAGCATTGCATCCGACTTGCTAGGTAACGACGTAACAAATCAACACTCAAAACGACAAAAACCAATAGAGGAGCTGCTGCCCAACCATCTCCTGGGCAGGCATGCAGACAGGACTCTGACCGGGATCATGTCTTTTCTGCCATTTCCTGCTTCACATCACTGTAATCCAGTGGGAATATCTGTTAAATATTAAAGATCTTTCCAAATAGGAAACATTTCTTTAATTATACCCTTAACCAAACAAAATACACAGATTAAATAACAATGTGTATAACATGAAATAGCACCAAACTAAGTAAAAGCAAATATTAGACTTTTATGTGAGCCAAACATACAAACTCAATGTGACACTACCGTGCACACTTCTATGTATATGTTTATGTCCAAGTGTTTTTTTGACCCTGTAGTTCTGAGAAGCTGGAGTGTGTCCACTTAAAATGCTCTTGATATGCCAAAAGGACAGTCAGACTTTTCAACCTCTATGCCCAAATTCCTGGCAGTTTCCACATGAGCGTCACACTATTGTTTTTCAATATGCAAGAGAAGGCAGTATGCCTGTCACAATAACAACTTTTTTATTGGACAATATTGCCCCAGAAATAAGTGTGATATTATTGTCATTTTAAGACCATATTATGACATTGATATATTATAATGGCATAAAAATCAAGTATCCCCTTTCAAAAATCAGTTAAAGTATAATTCTTAGAAATATTCAAACATTGGAATGTCACATTTTTTTTTATATTTTTTGCCAGAAATGTAAACTTTTGGACTGAAATTATGCAGTTGTCGGAAAAAAACACTTATTAAAAGCCTTATTAGCTGGCCACATTCAGACTAAAACCGGCATTGCGGCGATTAGTGCAGACTGCTGCCGCAATGTTGGAGTGTCACTTCATGGCCCATTTGTGAGACATCATGTTGTGAACCAACTACTCCATCGTGGCAGGGCTGTACAGCACTGGAAAGGACAACATGGCAGCAATCAGGCTGTTATCCATCTTCACAGTTGCACAATGTCAATATTACAAGGTAAACAAGGTTCTTCTTCCTGTGGGCGTCTTCTGGTCTGACTGCCAGATTATGTGTTCGGCCACTGGAGCATGAAGTTGGGTTGCATTTCTCAAAAAGTTGATTCTGTTTCAACTTTTCCCCACAGACAGCTGCCCTTTTTTGGCACCCCCTGGCCACAGACGCTGGTTAAATGCATGACCCCCATTCAAATGAGCGGGTTGAACTGGGATTTTTGTCTGATTTGGTCTGAATGCAGCCTAAGCAGCAGGCCCCACCAAATGTGTGGTCTCGCTTTTGCCAACACCACCCATTCACTTTGTATTAGACACAATATTGTGTGGGGCAAGGGATTGTGGGAAAGCTTGTGTTCTGGGGGATTGAAAGGGTGGGACAAATATGCAACTTCAGTTACATTTATGCAAATGGGTTTTTGGTGAGTTTAATTTCCTGATTTTAAGCAACCCTAACCTTTAATCTACAAAGTGGTAAACTCCCACAAGCAGCCACTAGAGTGGGTGCGGGGCGATGCCATGCATTGTCAAACGCATGACCACGCATTTGGTGGGGCGGCCCGATAGCAGAGTGCTGCCTGAGCCCGCCTCCCACACAGTGACCACACAATGACGACAGATGAAGCACGACTGGCTTAAATGTTGGTGACACGGAGCTGAGTGGGACTGTACACATACGACGTGACTTCCATTTAGGAAAACAATCAGCAACCTATATTCACATACTACAGTGCAAGTAAACATGTCGTGTGATGCTGACTGAGATGAATGATCCATGCATATAGCAGACAGTGATAATTATAGGTCTATGAATCTATGAATGTAGTTTCCCACTATGGATGCAATAAGAGGACTGTGTTGAGAAACGGAAATAGGCTGTTACCTCTGCCATGTCCTACATGTAGAGTGACCATGGTGATGATGACAAAGACACCTGATTGTGATTGATTAAACTGAGCCATCAAAAATCGGTGTCTTAAAAATGTATGTTGCTTTGTCACAAAATGGAAATAGTACAGCTCCATGATTTTCTATAATTGTATTTATGCAAAGATCACAAAGAACATTTGGGTTCAATGTAAAAGGGCCAATATGTAAACAAGCATACACATGAGAGCAACTCACATGTGAAACTGTGTGAGTTTAATACTGTGCTACTAATAGGTAATGGGTATGACCAAAACATGTTGGCATGGCATAGACCTTGTTAAATAAACTGAAGAAATGTGCCCCACATAGACAGGTCAATCTCCATATTTACAGGCCATCTACCATTTCAACACACACATGCTGTCCATCTAGCAGAAGCAGCCAACTCTTGATTCATGTGGTGTCAGAAAACTTTGAACCTGCATATAACATGCATAGCTTGATGTGAACTTTTATTTGCCCAATTTATAGCATCATTTATACCAGATAAAATTGGACTGGATTGATGGAGTAGATTAGCAATGAGCCAGCATCTTAGAAAGGCAAAAGACACAATCCCTATAGATGTACGGCACCGTGCAAAAGTATTTGCCCCCTTCCTGATTTCAGATTTTTTTGGCATATTTGTCAGACTTTATGTATCAAATGTGTGACTTTAGAAACACTGTTGAAACAACCTTTGTTCAGATTTGCTTTAGGTTACACAAGGGCAAACTGAATAAAAATAAGTAACACTGCCTCTTTGGGGAAGTCATATCCTGGGACAGTCACATGACTGCGACATCACAACCACACCAAATTGTTTAGTATATGTCGCTTAGGCACTTAATGAGTTAAAGTCAAGCACAAAGCAGTATAAGAAAGATTTTAGGACATTTCAAGTGTTTGTTACACTCGTGTCACCAGGGTTCTTATGGGGTAAGTAAAAAAGAAATTCCAAACCTTTCTGACCATATGTGAAACAGTAATTGCTCCCCTTGTTAAATCATCAGTTAACTGTGATTAACCACATTTGTTGGAAAGCTGAGTTCAATTTCACTGGCCACACCCAGGCCTGATTACTGCCAGACCTGTTGAATCAGTCCGGAAAGGGTTACAAAACCATTTCTAAGGTTTTGGGACTCCAGCAAACAACTGTGAGAGCTGTTATCTACAAATGAAGAAAACTGGGAACAGTGGTGAACCTTCTCAGGAGTGGTCGGCCTACCAAAATTACACCAAGAGCGCATCGACAACTCATCCAGGAGGTCACAAAAGAACCCAGAACAACATCTAAAGACCTGCAGGCCTCACTTGCCTCAGTTAAGGTCAGTGTTCATGACTCAACCATAAGAAAGAGACTCGGCAAAAATGGCATCCAACCACTGCTGACCATATAGAACACAAATGCTCGTCTGATATTTGCCAAGAAACATCTTGAGGATCCCTAAGACTTTTGGAAAAACATTCTGTGGACTGACGAGAAAAAGTTGAACTTTGTGGAAGGTGCGTGTCCATTACATCTGGCATAAAAATAAACACAGCGTCTGATAAAAGAACATCATACCAACAGTCAAGCATGGTGGTGGTAGTGTGATGGTTTGGGGCTGCTTTGTGGCTTCAGGACCTGGACAAATTGCTGTGATTGATGGAACCATGAATACTGCTCTGTACCAGAAGATTCTGAAGGAGAACATCCGGCCATCAGTTTGTGACCTCAAGCTCAAGCGCAACTTGGGTTAAGCAGCAGGACAACGACCCGAAACACACCAGCAAGTCCACCTCTGAATGCTTAAAAAAAAAAGTACGGTTTTGGAGTGGCCTAGTCCAAGTCCGGACTTGAATCCGATTGAGATGCTGAGGTGTGAAGGGGAAAGGGGAAGTTCATGCCCAAAAACCCTCCAATGTGGCTGAGATAAAACAATTCTGCAAAGAAGAGTGGGCCAAAATTCCTCCACAGCGATGTGGAAGACTCATTGCCAGTTATCGTAAACGCTTGATTGCAGTTATTGCCGCCGGGGTGGCACAACCGGGTTTTAGGTTCAGGGGACAATTACTCACATAGGGGCAGATAGGTTTGGATTTGTTTTGATACTTAATAAATAAAATCATTTAAAACTGCATTTTGTCTTTACTCAGATTCTTTGTCTCATTAAAATTGGTTTGATGATCTGAAACATTTAAGTGTGACAAATATGCCAAAAAATCTGAAATCAGGAAGGGGCAAATACTTTTGCAGCCACTGTACATCTTATGTGCGAGCATTCTGTAGAATGCTACAATAGCGCACAATGAGGATGAATGGCATTTTATAGGTGGAGAAAGTAGAAGGTATTTTGAGCATGCACTTCAGGATAGAATGGGCTGAATGACAGGATGTACGAGCAGTGAAATGTACAGTATGCTTGCTCCGGTGCCATGCACGGCAGCCCGGGAAATAAGAGCTGCTTTTTAGGCTTCCCTCGGAGGGTCAGCCGGCCCGGTTGCCCTCACTGGTATTCTGGAAACCACGTGAGCGATTCTGTAACAGTGTGTGTGTGGACTGGCCTGCGCTACAAGGCAGTCACAGTTCAACAACAACAACAAAGGACAGCAAACCTTTAAGAAATTACAAACGTCATCTTTTGAAAATATGCTTACGGTTGTTCAAGTCTTGCCTGTAAAAAGCAAGGCAAAATGTACAATTGTCTGTTTACTGTTGAAAAGTTCAAATAATCAATGAATAATTGACTTATTGACTTCTAGATAGTTATGACGTTGTTCAAATTCTAATCCCAAAATGCATGATTGTGCACCCTCTTCAGGTACATAACCAGTGCTCGTTGCTCGGAGTCGGATATCACCAATCCCGGCTCTCTCCACTACCTCCTTCCTTCATCAAATCTGTTATCTTTATAAACCGGCTCAGACTTCAATTACAATTGTAAAACACATGCATTGATGTAGGCGTATTGCTTTACCACAAAGTACATAAACCAATACATTCTATTAATATGCAAGATACGGAGTTGAACCGACATACATTTCACGCACAACTTGAAACGGAATCGCATCAAATGACTTTATTTTCGAGGCGTAGCGGAAACACTGTCTCCAGAGGTTGGCAGTGGCTACCAGTCACATGCGCACACAGCACGTACTGTGCGTGTTGGTTGGTGGCACACAGTAGAGAGCACACCTATCGCCCTCAGGTTGGATGAAAACTTGACTGTACTTTGCACCACGGTACCCATCTTATGGACACCGATACTCATTTCTGAGGAAGTGGACGATAGATTGCTTTTCTAGTTTCAGACACCAGGAAACGTCATGAGACTGAACAATCAAAAAACGTCACACTAGACAAGAGAAAGCAGGGTAACATAGCGCAAGTAGTCAATTGCAACTTATTTGACTATTACTATATGACGCTTTTTAACACTGCCACTACCATAAAGACGTATACAAGAGCTATCAAAATGCCATCTTTAAGTAAACAAACATGAGTCACGAGGTAATACAGTGGGAGCTCCGCAGAGACGGCGTGTGCAGCTTGCTAGCACCCGTTAGCTGCTGTTAGCCTTCTCTCCTACATTAACCACTTATTTGTAAGATTTGATGAAAGATAAACTGAGTTTCACAACGTAGTTAGACGTTAAGATATTGATGTGCCCGCCTTGTAAAATATCACAATGCTCAAGCAGAAGCACCTCGTTCTGGACATCGTAATGAGAATACTGGAAAGTACAGCAAAAGCACACATAACCTACCTAAAAGCTGGATCATCTTTGCTTGATCTCGGTGGAGGCGATAATGCATTTCTCTTGTTAAAAAGTTTCTGAAAGAGCGTTGGGGGCATTGTGTACCAAAAATCGGTACAAACGGTCCGTCTCAAATACAAAAGCTAATCTTGTTATTTGCAACTGTCTCCATTTGTGTCAGAGTCATATGACAAGCATTAGTCACACGAACTGCTTGGAAACCGTCTACATTTTTCCGATTGGTTGTTCGCCCATTGCCGTCCCAACAAAATACACCATTGGCTGGATTCTTTTTCTGCGGAATACCACGTGGTATTTCACCCTCTGTTATACTCAGACTATCAATGTTGTGCGACGAATCTAAGAATACTTTTTGTATCGCTAATATTTACTAACATTAATGACTGAAGTAATGTTTCTGTCATTAAAGCCAGAAGCAATGTTTTAAATAACCGTTAAGATTTCAGTAGAGGAAAGGTTGCATGAAAATAACTATGAGACGAGCAAAATAGGTTAAAAAAAATATAGACAAAATTACTTTTATTTCAAACACTAAGAACTGGAGAACAAAATCGTACTTATATTCAACTCAATAATACTCTACTATAATACTAATAATAGTACACTCGATGAAAGCCTGACACCTCGTGGTTATTTTGCGGCTGCCCAAGTTCCTGAATGACTGCTAGTCTCCTATAATAACAAAGCCATGTAATGTTTTCCAAGACATCTCAACCAAGCCTTTACATGGGAGTCTCAGTAACACATGCAATGTAAATATCAAATATGAACATGTTTAATTTTAATTTAATTTTTAATTAGTTTGAAATGGCATGGAATTAAACAAAACATTTTACTTTGGTATTGGAGTTATGGATGTTTTTCCCAAAATGATGGGACTTCCATGTTTGTTTTGCTTTCTGGCATCATGAAGAAAGGGAGGTACACTTCTTAGTCTGGCATAGCGATCCCTCAATCTCTGAAAAAACACATCCCGGTCTTGGCGGCAGGTGAAGTTGAATAAGTGGGTGGTGTCCTGGCCCAGTCTTCTAGGCCGTCTCAGTGAAGGCAAGAACAAGTGAGGTTTGGACTCTTCAGTCAATATTTCTGCCTTCATTTCCCCTTGTGACTCATTGATGAATGTTTGGACAGCACAAGCATCTTGGTTGGTTATGAGGTCATCCTGTCTCAGGATCACATCAACAACAGGCCTGCGGAAGTGTACCTTCTTCTGGCACTGGACTGACGCGGCTCTTTGGGACCCGGACTGTGAAACGTGTGGTCAAAGTAATGCCTCTGAACTCATGTAAGTCATGGCCATGTCATTTCTATCATTCACATTGTGTAGTGTAGCGTTGATTCCTTACCTTTGGTGAAATCTTTTTAAAATTCCAGTCTATAATGAGGGTAAAAAACAACAAAGCAGCATGAGGGCTGATACACATAAGAATGAAATACTGTGAGAAAGTTAGCCTGCACAAGTCGCTGAGATGGACTGTGTTTTAGATCCTAGAACTATCCAAAACAAAACATAGATCCTAAATTGTTCCAAATAAAACTTTGTGTATCAGATTCCTTTGCTTTTTATGATATAAGCTTGAAAAACAAAAAAACGAATATGATTAAATGGTGGCTAAAGGCATGTAGAGAGGAGGTTTTCAAAAGACTACACTGTTTGATTATTACACTGTTTGATTGTTTTTTAACCCTAACCGAAAAAGACATGGTTTACCTGAAACAAAACGCTCAGAGCATCTCTTAGATTCATGTTGAGCTCCTATGGATTCACTCCAGAGACAAACACAAGAACACAAATGTAAGCTGTGCGTAGTGTTAGCAAAGTGGAAGTCTAAATATCCCATTTAAAGCTTTAAGATATTTCTTCACTACTCCCATTTCAGTCTCACGCTCACTTTTCTTTGATGTCTGATTCTAATTATCCCTATCCAAACTTAGTTAGGCTATTCAAGCCAAAAGGTCCTGGGTTTGATCCCCGTCTATAGTCTACCTGTAGTTTTCTTACAGCAAATTCAGTTATTTTGGATGAAGGCGTCACACTAAATTAATAAATAAATAGTAAAGACACCAACAGGAATCACGTGCACCAACCAATGCCATCAACAATTAAAGCTAGAGACAGCAGGTAAGCAGCTTTGAAGGGTGAAATCCTACCTGCTTTGGTTTTCCCTTACAGCGCAATACGAGGAGGAACCTGCACAAAGGGTTCAACATGTCAATACAGCATCACTTGCTTTGCAAGATAGGTTAATTATGTCACTGATTCTCTTTTGGTGTGTCCACACACACATAGATGCATA
>OMKI01008939.1:12273-40638 GCA_900302315.1 Phycis blennoides | reverse complement strand
CAAACATACAGACACCCACCTTCATGCACACACCCACACAAACATACTGTACATAAACCCAACGAGACACACACACACACACACACACACATACATAAACCCAACGAGACACACACACACACACACACACACACACACACACACACGTTGGAGAGCATGTCCACGTCTCGAGGTCACTTGGTCCTCATTGAAGACGCGTTGGTTCTTTCATCAACGGACGTCACCGATGAAGAAATACATTTAGGAAAGGATGTCTTGTTACTCACCTGTTCTGCATAGATTCCATCCAAGGTTTTAACCTCCTGGGCCGTTGTAGAAGACTTTGGTTTGTTGTCTCCATATCCCTGTTTAACACAACGTATAGAAGTACTGAGCCCAATATATTTGTAATAAATCAATTCATTACAAAGGGTAAAGAAATGCATATTTCAACCAATAATCAATTTCGCGTCATTTTTCGGTATGGATCAGTTCCGGGGAAGCCGCATCCGAGCAGCCAGTAAACCAGAGGTCTTACCAGTTCACCGAAGGTCGGTGAGGGGCCCCAGCTGATGGTGCTCTCATCTGCCGCAACAATGATGCTGCTCTTCCTGACAGGAGCAAAACACACGCACACAGTCAGGAAGGAACGCAATGATGACACGCGCCCTCAGCCCACCGTGCTAGCAATTGAAATGCTTGAAACTTGTTCTGGTGACTTTCTTACTGTATTAGCTGCAATGAAATGTTGTACCCTCTTATGACAAATGTACTCTTTGTAAGTCGCTTTGGATAAAAGCGTCTGCCAAATGCCCTAAATGTAAATGTGCTGATTGTGTGGTATATTTGTGTGTATGTAGTGCAAATATTGCTGGGAGCAGTTTATACATTTGCGTCTTCACTCTAGGTTTACATTTTTTGAACTTGCGTAACTTGAACTTGAATTTGTGTAATATCTTCTGCGCTATTCCTTTACAGTCATTTTAGTAACATAGATTACTATTGCTAATCAGGTCTCTCTTGCAAAAGCGATGCCTAACCTCAATGACACTTAAAGGTTCAATAAAATCCATGTTTAAGATCATAGAAGACATAATAACATGAGTCGGGTTTCACCGGCCCTTCAACACTCACCCGCAGGCCAGGCTACGGACCTTCCAACCACACAGATCCTGCACAGATTTGGGGTACATGGTGGACTCCCTGGAAGTGTTGGTCACCCCCCAGAAGAACAGCCCACCTGAAAAGAACCCGAAGGAACATGAAATGAATGACCAGTGATTTGATTTGAGTGACTGAAAGGACACTCCATACATTACTTGGGCGGAGAGACAAGAAATAAAAGCCCTTCGTAGCTTTTAAAAGATCCCTTTTGATTAATTATGCAAGTGTCTAGTAAGCTCAATTGATCTTCCCTGTGAGCCCAACAGGCCGACATCACATTTTGGCCCAACTCGGAAGAGCCCTCAACTCAATACGGGGCGAGTTGGCCCGCGCTAAAACTAAATTCTCCCCGTTGGCATTTTACTCACCCATCTCACTCAGAGCAAAGGAGCACTGGAAGCCGGTGAAGATCTGGGCGGCGCCGCGGCCGGGAAAGTCAAACAGCTTGACCAGTCGTGGGACCATCTCGTCCTTCTGCTCCGTGTGGCCCAGGCGGCCGTAGCCCCCGAATCCCCAGCTGAACACGCGCTTCTGGGAGTCCAGGATCAACTGGAGGGACGAGACCGAACCAAACGTGAGCCGCGGGGGTCCGACACCGCGGGCCGCAGCCCGTTGAAGAAAAGGGAAAGCCGCGTTCCCAACAGGGGGCTCACCGTGTGGTTCCCCCCGCAGGCGACGTCTCGTACGACCACGTTGGGCACCGGGACCACCTGGCCGTCTTTGGACTTCTCGATGAAAATGGCCACGCGGCGGGGGATGAGCTCGCAGTCGAACTCGATGCGCTGAGCGCGGGCGATGAACTTCCCGTCAGAGTTGTGTCCTGGGAAAAAAAAAGTCAAAGGGCTGCGTTACTCAGGGCTGCGGGACAAAGCGCGCCGTTTACATTTCTTAATCTAGTCATTCTCAGACGCTGCCATACACTTGAAAATATGAAACAAAAAAAGTAACTCCATTGCAAATCCCCTCTCACCTAGCTGTCCATATTCTGGGCACCCAAATGAGTAGAGGTTGCCTTTGCAGTCCACCACCATACTGAACTCTGCACCACAGGCCACCTTGACCAGGGGCTGGCCGTTGTAGGATATCTAAAAGAAACCAAATCATTCATTGGGAGCAGACACAGAAATGCAAAGCACTGGTGCGCCGGCGCCCTCTAGTGAGAATCCACAGCAGGTCACCCGGTGCAACTGAGCATTTGCTAAACCAATTCTAAAAAGAAGAAAAGAAGACTTACCGGCCCTGGGCTGAGAACAGCATCTGTCTGGTTGCCCTGGCCAAGCTGGCCCAACTTGTTCTCTCCAAAGGAGTATGCAGTGCCTTCGTCTGCGAGGACCCAAAAGAAAATCCATTCAACTTGACAGGCCAAAAACACATGCATTGTTTTGCTTTTAAAGCAATGATTTTAAAATACACGGCAATTAATTAATGATGCGTGTGGAGTACAGTACCAATGTACAGCAAATAAACCAACCGGTAAACATTGAACACACACAACAAATCAGACCTACTAGTAAACATTAAACACACAATCAGACCCAATTGTAAGCTTAAAAACACACGCAGTCAGACCGACTACTAAACACAAAATGCACACACAAATCCCTGGTCTGCACCTGTAAGTGCGAGGGTGTGGTTGCGTCCGCAGGCTGCAGACACGATCACAGAGTCGGCCAGCGCCTCGATCAGCTTGGGAGCCTCCAGGCGCTTGTTGTCTCCGTGGCCCAGCTGGCCCTTCTCGTTCCGACCTGCAGGGGCCAAAGACAGGGGCTACATGGTACACGAGATCCAACCCCATATTCACTACATCGGCAGATAGCCGCTCACCATCAACGACCTCGCAGCTTAAAATAACATCGGTAGTCAATGTAGCGATGTCATCAATAAAGTCACATCTATAGGCAATATATTCTACTAATAGAAAATGCTGACCAGCCGGTACCGCTTTGTTTACCAGCAGCTTACCATCGCCCCTCCCACTCACGCCACACAGCTGCACAGCCAGTCAGACTGGACCCATTATATACAGTTGGTTTAATTGTGAGAGCCTCCCGCCAACTGACTGGGAGGGGCCCACTCTTACACGCCGCAACTTTAAGAACAATAAGCAAATAAAGACGCACACGTGCATGAAACAAAAACGTACATTTGTGACTCCTTGACAAGGTGTCCAGAGTTTTGCTGCTCTGGTTCGAGCCGGCCATAGCCCCCATACATGTCCCGAGTCCCGCAACAGCGCTACGCAACATGCTACATCCAAGAACAACCATAAGGATCATGGAAACACAGCCAAAGACCCGCTCTGGACCTGGTAACAAGGCTACTGAAGCCCTCCGTCTCCAGTGCGATCATAATGTGTTACACTGAAGTGTTGGGTTACATGTGGAGATCGTGAGAGCTTCGGTCATGAGAGTTAGCGTTTACATCCGGTCTGCCAGAATGCAATTTTCGTTCTTTCTACTTCGTATGAGCCGTGGAGGTTGGTTCACCATCCCCAGAGAAAAACACAAAACACGAACAAAGTCATCGAGAAGAAGAGGGAGTTTTTTTGGTGAAGCAACACGGTGGGTGTGGGACACCCAGGATATTTCTGCTATTTCTGTCGGCCCTTCTGGCCAACGGCAGCACATTTGAAGCCTTTCGTTCAAGATTTGTTAAGACTTAAACCAAAAGCGTAACCCACCAGAGGGGCATTATCACAGCACTGGCATCACCGTTCACTTCAGATTGGCCAAGGAAGGGGACTTGCCAGAGACAGCCACTCAAGTCGTCTATGCATCAGTCTATGCACCTGACACTACCACCCATACATCATAACGTGTTCATGCCCAAGACTGTGGAACCAACAAAGGAGACGGATTCCCAGTAGGCTTTGCCGCATTTGTCTCTACACCAATCTCACAGATGACCTCCAAATGATAGAAATTAGGCCTCCAAGTCACCACAGACGGGCACCCTAATCACAGAAACCCTGTTTGGGTGATTGAGATGTTCAAACCGAGCCTCACAGGCAAAAATCACCCAACAGACAAGAAAGTAAAAAGCCAATACTTGGCGCCAGGCCTCGAGCGCAGAGCACCACAGTAAACATGAAGGTGAGCCTTACCCCAGCTCCACAGCTTCCCCTCCGTGGTGATGAGGAGGCTGTGCGCGGCGCAGGGGCCGGAGAACACGCAGCTGACCTGGACGTCGTTCAGGCAGCCGTAGCGGTGCGGGCCCCACAGGTTCTGGCCCAGGTTGCGGTACGCGGCTGCAAATGTTTAGGAGAGCCGTCGGCATGGAGCAAGCAAGCAAGCATCCCCCGTTTGAACATACTGGGAAATAGTGACTACCTTACAAGTGTCAATACAACAGATGACAAAAGCCTGAAAGCCTGCCAGTAGCCTATTTGAACTTATGTGAAGCACATGTTGCACTTTTTTTTTCAAAATACTCTTTCAAGTATTTTGCTCATTAGAAATATAAAATTATGTCACCCAATAGAAACAGCTAAATATAGCCAATGGATAAAATGCAGAAAGAACAAACATTGCTAGGTTTATTATACCTTGTTGCTTGGGCACCTCCTTTCTACCAATTAAATCCCAGTTAGTTGCTCCAAAGATAACCAGCTGACCTTTAACCTTGGGGTACTCCAGTTTCTGTAAAATAACCGAAAAGTAGTAGTAACCAATGGTCATTATTCTGAATTTAGAGTGATCCCTAACAACACACATAACAAACAAACAAAAAAAGAACAGGAGAAATTAAATAACAGACATTTGTGTAATGACAATAAAGAATATATACAAAAACATTACATTTCTGGTGCAGATTAAATTATTGACTTGATTAACGAGAAGAAAAAAAACAACAAAACAAAATGAAAGCATATTGCAAAAAGCATTTGTGCTTCCAACTTGACACTTAGGAGCACTAACTAGAGAAGTTCTGGTGAGAAATTATGGCGTCTTACATACTCCACAGGTTGGCAGAGACATGCTAAAAATCAACAAACTATTATGTTACAGCAGGCCTAATCAGTGAGCAAAATGATAACAGTGAAAAAGTGGAAATAACAAAAGTCACTGCTACACAAAATGATGACTGCTTCCATGTTACCCTGGCCAATACTTGGAGCCACATCCATATCCTGAGGTCATGTGATGAGGACCCTATGAATTTAATTTAGAGCACGCTGCAGACCAGAAATGGCTGTACAGCTGCCATTTTGTGGCGTTTGCGTGACACTAAACGATAACCGAGGCGGACATGTTCTCGGCTTCCCAACACAAACATCCATTTTCTTTTCCATTTTGTTCTGAAAATGTCATCACGGCACGCTGGCGTGAACAATTTGTAGATAAGGACACCGGTGTGGGGTTCGGCACCGCATCTCACTGGAAACAACGGTTAACAAGCAACACCTGGTCGAAATTACTCCACCTTTTAGAATAGAGCCATTGAGCTGATCCCAAGAGCCCCGTCGACAGACCGAAAGGTCACACTGGTTGATTGCTGAGGGGGAGAAATTAGTAGCACCGCTGCTTCAGGCACAAGACATCTCTTGAACTACACTCCTCTCTGTCGAATTGCTGCAGTAGGTACACAAAGGGTGTCTACACTGGTTTTCGCATTTATGGTTTTAGTCAACGTGCCTGCAGCCAACTGACGATTGTAAGGTCTTGCATCAGTGACATCTGGTCTTTAAATTGTAAAGATGATGCGTCCCAACAAATCAACATTTTTGCAACCTCGGCTAGCCTCTCTCTGATCCGCTTGATCTGGAGAAGGAAAGGTGAAGCAAGCCAATCACGGTTCTTGAAACGCACTCAAGTTTACTTACAATTCTGTCTGAACCACTGGGTTATGGGTTATGCTGTAACATAGGGACCCACCTTCTGTGGTGGTAATTTACTTAAATTAATTTCTCCTTAATGCAAACAACTCATAACTATAATAACATTGGCATATACTTTCCCATTCCCTTTGTGTGTGGCCACATTGTAAACAAGTTTAAAAGGGTGTGCCATAGTAATTCTTGTAACTCATAGTATACTATGCACATCTTAAGACATAGTCGACATAGAAGAACCACCTTCAGGGGCTGTAACAATCTCAACCTTCTAGTCTGATGAATCAAGAACCCTGTGCCAGATCCACAGATCGACTGGGATCTTCAGAAAGACCACTTGACTGTCCAAACTGAGCAAAAACAATGACCCAAGTATTGAAAAGAGCAACAGCTCGAACTGACTTACCATCCTTGGAGGTCAGCTCACTCCTGGGGCAAAACCTGTATCATTAGCTATGTCCCCAATGACTAATTCAAAATGCAATGTTATCATTTAAAGAGAGTTGTGGTGACCTACTCAACCTTGAGGGGCGCCATTAGAATACCAGATGTTGAAAAGATGCCGTGTTTGCGAGAATCTGCGAGTTTACTCACAATTTTTTCCTTGACGTCATCTGCTACAGTGACTGGCTGGAGGCCAGCCTTGGCTGTGGGTCTTCCGGGTTTCTTGTTGTTCTCCTGCTCATAGTCAAATTCATCATCGCTGCTGAAGTCCCTCTCTTTTCTTTTGCCACCTGCTCGCTTCTTCTTGACGCCACCATTCCCCGAGACCTCGGCCGCCTTCTTGCGAGGCATCTTACACGTCCAGACTGTCAGAGGAGAGGAGGGGGTAGAAGCACTTTTGTTGATGGAGGTTGACACGATAACATTTAGAGAAGACCAAACGCTCACGACCTTTTCAGACTGCACTTTCACTTTTCAACCCCTCACATGACAAACACAGCAGTGTGCTTTTGAACACATATGGAAATCAACGAGGACGACTGACTATTAGCATATTGTGATACGGCATGCTAGTTCCCTTCTCATTTACACGCGTTCGCCTTTTACCTCGAATAGAATCAACATTTCATAACATTTCATAGAAACCCCACTGCGAACTTTTTAAACACATGGGTAACCAACGAAGCATTAGTCGTCCGGCGGACCGCTTTTCGTCCCAAGTTTCCAGAGTAGCTTCAGGCTAGGCTGACAAGACGTCCCAGTCTTTGTTCACTGAGCTGACTAGCCGGTTAGCTTACTCCAAAACTAACGCGAATATCCCCCTGGAAACCCCACCAATACACAGTCCGACCTGCCGCTAAGTAATATGCAAAGAACAACATCCGGCTGGTGTTTAAAATGAATATTATATAAAATGAATAATATCTCAAATGAATTAGTAGACTGGCGGAGCGGCTACGTTTCCAGTCGAAGCTAACCGGGCAACCTAAACAAAGAAGCGACCGAGCGACACATTCTGTACGCTACGTGATAAAAAACAAACTTTCTACATATTTTCACGACGAAACGAACGCATTTCGAGTCAAAGTCAAGTTAAGTCCATCCACAAGGACGTGACTTTTGAAAGCAATAAAACGTGCGGATTAATAACCGACCAGTGATTCCCGATGTAGCAGCTCTCGCGCTTGTCCGTCTTCCTCGTTTTTGATTGATTTGGAACAAAAGAATCTGCAGCCCCACACACACACTCACGCACACATACATACACACACACACACACACATACACACACACACACACACGCTCACTCACATACACACACCACGCATACACACGTACACCACGTGGTACACTAATTCATTATTCATAGAGGAAACCGACACGTTGAAGCAATAAGTCCATAGTGTACTGATAAATACAATGTATGATATAAGGGCTTCTGTGTCGTCACTTTGAAGTGGATGGTCTTTCGGTCACGTTTCCCTTCCTTCGGTTAACCCCCATCAGAACGCAAACATGTATGGTGTGTTTCGTAAACTGTACAAAATAAGAAAATAAGGAAGTACATTTATACGGAAAGTTATACGCACGCACGTTGTAGGCGCACACGCACGCGCGTGCTCAGTCACACACACACACACACACACACACACACCCATACGCTAAATAATATCTATCTATCTATCTATCTATTTATCTATCTATCTATCTATCAAAAACAAAAACAAAAAAAACATATATATATATATATATTAAAAAAAAATATTTTTTTTTGGGGGGGGGGGCAATGAATATAATGCACTTGTGAGATCAGAATGTTCTCACAAATCCTTTCAGTTTGACCACACTGTTTGATACCCTTCTTTCCTATGGGCCGTGATCTTCCCCTGTGGCCAATATGGCTGTTCATGGGCCACAGATTTTTGCCAAGGCGTTGTAGCTTCGAATACAGTTTATGGTCTTATTAGTTGAATTGTATCTCTCTCTGGCAACAAATGTGGTCACTCAAAGCCAACTCTCTGTGTTCAAAAGATTATCCTCAGCTCTTTTGAGTCTCCTCCTGGCTCACAACACATCAAAGACTGCTTAGGGCCATCCTGTGTGTTGGAAGTATAACGCTGTTGGCAGTTTGTGTATCTTATGAATAAATCATTGTAGTTAATGCAATGTTACAATGTAATATAACCATTATATGAACTACTCATTGAAGGGTATTTAGCTTTTTCTTTGATCATAGTTTGTCTAAGAAATAGTGCTATCACAGAAAAAGAATGAAGTAGAATAGGACAACACAAAGACAATGAAAAAGGTATTGTGTCTGAGAACATAACGAGAAGCAGGACATAAGTCAAAGAGAGGCAGGCAGGGGGTTTTCACTGGCAATGATTTCACCAACATGTCCAAAAGAAGCAGATGAAACCGAATGGGAGATTAACACAAGTATTGGTAACATAGTTATGTTTGAAAACATGCTGTATCGCTGTTGCAGGACCAAAAGGTGGAGCAAGAGTTTTAGCTCCACCACAGGATGAGTTAGAGTTTGGATAAATGAGTGTGCATTGTTATTCTGCTTCGATGGCTCCATGGACGTGGTGGAACCTTCAGTAAACCCGTCTCCTCTGGATTGTCTCCCTATTTGTGCTTGTTTAGTTAAGAGTGTATCGCTTGTCGTAAAACAATTAGCTTATATTTTGAGTAAGAGTGTGTGTTGAAGATCTACAGACATCTGGCCCATCAATACTAGCCATTATAATGGTAAATGATGAGGAATTTATTTCATATTTCTTCATATTTCCAACAGGAGCATAAATGATAATTCTGATGATGATCAATACAGATGATGATAGAACCGAGTATATGGAAACAACTGAGAAGGTAAAGCAAGTAAAACTTAAATATTAAAACTGGTCTAAAACTAATCAAAATCAGATGCATAACAATAATGAAACGTGACAAAATCTAAATCTAAAGATCAACGACAATGTCATTCAGATGGGTTATTAGGAAGAACATTTCTAAGTGAAGTATGAAAAATAACTAGGCAAGTATCAGCCTCAATCCAGAATAGTGGTCAAGGGTCCCAGCATTCTGGTCAGCTCCAATATTCCTGCTGTACACCTGGTGGCAGGTGTACAGCAGTTGCAGTAGCTCAGTGGGTAGAGCGGGTGGACAGAGGGGGTCGTCCACTAACCGTAGGGTCGGCGGTTCAATCCCCTTGATCCCCCTCCTTCACATGTCAAACCCCACAAATGTACTGATTGTAAGTCGCTTTGGACAAAAGTGCCTGCTAAATGCCGCTTTACCCTTCCTAACCACATTGAGATTCAATCCAATTGGTCGTCTAAAGGAAAAAAGGACAGTGCAATCAAACTAACTTAAAACTTGACGTTTTCCATTCATTCTGAAGAAGTGGCACTGTGTCAATGATTCCTGTATTCTTTACATAAAGTAGGTGGAGCTGATCATCAGGATCTGGTCATCTTGGAAAGTCTAAATCTGCATCGGGGTGATCCTATCCTACGTTTTCTTTAAATACTGCAACATGATCTGGCTGGGTTAACGGATCCTGGATCACTCAGTATTGGCTTTCCTCCTGACCATGACATAGACCCGTTTATGACGTGAGATACGTACAGCTGATTTCACCTAAAGCTTTTTATGTTGCAAATCAAGAAAGGGAATTTCAAGACAATTCAAGTGCTCCGCCCACTGTTAGCAATTGTTGGTCCCCACAGACAGATGTGAAATAGTTCCTTGTATCTTTAAATAGCTGTGGCTCTTGCAGCTGTTCTATCGACCCCTACACTTCAAAGGAATCAAAGAATCGTCACTGGGTTTTGGTAGGTCTTGGTGGTCAGAGCAAGTTGGAGCCATCAGGTCTGGTCCATCTGTACAGTCAGGCTGCCTCGCACTGCGGTAACCATCAAGGAAAACTTCATTCTTCAATCCTCATTGGCTTGAGTATCAGAGGCCTTGTTTGGTGTCTGGATCTTTCTCAAATTTTGACGAACTCTGACAAATTCAAACAGCTCGGCTTCCTCCCATAACTGCTGTTCATGCTTTTTTTCCCTCTGCCGAAAAAAAGTAAAGAAAACCAAAATTAACATGTTGTTTCATTAAGGGCCCCTTCATACTTTAAAGCTGTGTAGACATTGTAATGAGTGAACTGAGCCATCCAGGAAGGATGCAAATCTCTGGGTTCTGGCCGCAGGGAGGCTGTGTTCACTCCCTGGGATAGCATGAGGGGCTCAGTGATGAGTGGACCCCCCTGTAGGAGGCAGCTGTGGGGAAGCAGCTGTAAAGGATATCTCCTGCTCACTGTCCTTTGGGTGGCACTCGGCATAGACATATACTATACTGTACATATATACACGCTGCCGATTTGGCCTTTGGATCATACATCAATTAACTTTATATTCATATTAAATCAGACTATATGTAATATACTTCTTTTCACATCACATAGAATATAAACCCTTGAAGAAAAATGACTCACTGCAATGGGTTGGGATGTAAATGTCATGTAAATGAGGTCGCTTGCCGCAGCCTCATTTCCATTGCGTTGTCATTTCTCAACTAACCGCAACTGACTAGTGGAAGCACCACCGTGGAAAGCAAATGTTCTAGGCTTCACCTGGCTTCTCAGGGAAGCCAGGAGAGACGATGCCAGCCACCTCGAAACTATCCCAGTGTCTCCTTCTCCGAACTGACGTTACAAACACTGCAACGGATTCCATCACGATGGTTTAATCATCCTGGTCCTTTAAATGCATGTCATTTAAGTGTATGGATGGAGCCAGTTTTGTGTGTCGTCTTTACGAAGAAGCTCTGGCAGCGTTACCTCGAGATGTGTCTGTTGACGTTTTAACAACACCCGCTCCAGTGGAGTCTTGGTGTCCTCGTCCTCTGACCTCTCTGACAGCTGCTTCTTCCTTCTCTCCAGCACCTTGTGCAGCTCCGGCTTGCTGCTCAGCACCAGTCCCCTGTCCAAAATGTGCAATTAGAGAGGTGTCCAAACTAATGCGGCCCTGTGAACCTAATCACCACCCTGCTTCTTCTACTTAAAGGATAAGTTCACTATTTTGGACCCAAGTGCATATGCAAAGCGGGTGATTACAATGGTTTACACAACATTCAAAATCTTGATTGAGAGTAAAGTCGCAATGTGTAAGATGCAGATAGATGTGTTCTCATAATGCACCCAAGGGCTCTTAACACATCACAATGTGCCATTTCATGTTTAGTAACCGGGAAGGCTCAGATTCAGATCAGATTTTTCGTCAGCCCGACATAAATGCAGCAGTTGCTTTAAATTCTATTACATTTTTAATTTAATTGATTTGGATCCGCAAGCTAATTCATATTGCTCATTCAAAAAAGTCAAATCAAAAGAATGATTTGCCCAATGAATTGACCAACGATAGCTTTCAGTGGCACGAACTGGAGCACTGCGTAGAGAAGGTGTATGATTGCAGTTTGAGAACACACGTGCTTGGGAGTGAGTGAGAAAGCCTAATGCATACTTAATGAGGCCAGTATTACATAAACCATGAGCAAGGCACTGTGTCCTCTTACAACAGTCACAAAACAAGTGGCCACGAGAAGAGATTTGACTTCTATCAAATTAAGTAAGACATCGTTTCATGCATATGTTTCATCTGCGTAGCCTACTTTTTGTGGGCCAATAGCAATTCTTTGTGTAGCTCTTGGTGGGTCCTAAGAGCTCTAGTGGGAGTCGCCCGACCCGAGGAGAAGTCAGCTGAGCTGCTATAACCATCATCCTTCTCCCCGTTATCTACAGGAAGACAAATCAGAAGTCAATTGTTGAGACGCATTCCTCACGAGCCACGAGGGGAAAATCCTTCTTGTTTCATAGGGTTAAGCTACGACGGTGAAAACTGACCTCTTATCTTAAGGTGTCTCTGAGAATGAGTGCGGGCATAGTTTGAGGAAGAGCCACTAAAGGACATGGTGACTGCAGGATTTATGCTCGGCGGCAACAACAAGGCAGCAGAAGAGGTTATGGAGGCCAGCCTCGGACACTGACCCTGCAGGATCACCGCTTTCTACATGCTGGCTGCCGGCCAGGAGTTGTGGGGGGGCATTGTGGGGAGGGGGGGAAAGAATGCCTGGAAAGAGGAGAGGCCGAAATAAAAGATACCTTTTAAATAAAGACGGCAATCTTATCCGTTTGGGCCTACTCATGTAAAAACCGATTAAGCTGTTACGTATAGTCTAAATCAAATATCCATGCATTTAGAGAGAGAGAGAGAGAGAGAGAACAAACTACATATATAAACACTTTTCACACATAACCGATGGAAGACTTCATGTACTAACACCATGGCAAGCATGCTTAAATGCGTGTGCTGATAAGTATTACAAAAATAGTATGCGATTCATCATACCTGTGATGAAAGAGTCCTCAAGTGCTTCGTAGTGAATCCTCTGTGAACATCCACCATCCCCTCAAACTGACACGCACACCACTCAGTGTTGTGTCACCTGAGAGCCTCTACCTTCACTGAATCCACTGGGGGGCACCATTACATAAGGCAACGTTGAGGAGAAGTGTCTAACAATTCAATAAAGAAAAACTCAGGGGGGTTAAATAATGAATAGCAACTACTCAATTTACTTTAATTGACTAGCTTTTCTTTGTAATTGTAGTTTTTGTAGCATTTTTTTACATTTAAAATTCTACCTATACTGAAATTGATGGACAAGACAAGTCCCGAGTTGACCTCTTATTATGTTATTAAGGGTTATCAAGGTGTACATTATAAAGGTATAATGTCTGCCTTTTGGGGTCTCTCAATCAAAACAATAAAACAAGACGCAATTTGATGACGTCTGGGGGTAGCGTGGGATCGTCTGAGTGGTTGTCCAGATATATCCGTGCATTTAATCTCTAATACCGTTTGTGACGCATTACAATAAATATATCACGCATTTCTATAGCAAAACACGTATCAAGACATTATCTAAATGATCTAAGTGATGTCAAGGGGGATAGCCAGCAATAAGCTGGCCATAATACTTATGTTCATACTTATGTGTCCTGCAAGTCGGTGAAGATCCGCGAAAATCCACGTCGCTGCTCAGACAAAACGGTACGTGCCCGTTTGGTCGGCCAATGACCTGCGCGTACACGAAGACGCGCCGGGAGCTCAGCAACGCATTGCCCTTCTTTGCCGACTAATCACATCATCTCATCACTGATTGGTCGAGAGGGGAACGTGCGTAGGGTTTCCTTTTTGACAGCTTTGAAGAAAAGTAATGCACCCGGCCAAATTTAAACACTGAATTTTTGTAAATTGAGATAAACATGTTGTACACTGCAAATGTATTGGAGTAAAAGAACAATGTATTTTTTTAGTTAGTAAAAGTTTACAGAAATAAGATACTACAAAAAAACGACTTAAGTACTGCAACGAAGTACCTACTTATACTGGTACTATATATATATAGGCTAGTTCAAGTCCTATATACAGTATATATTATATATAATAAATATATAAATTAACTCTTGTGAGTGAATACGCGTGTCTCAGTAGGCCTACTTGGTTGTGTAAATAATCTACAATCAAAGTGAGTCCAGGCGAGAGTAAAAATGTTGTGTTTACATTTCTTTAGGTAGGAAATTAGGTCCCCAGAGTTTCAACCACGTGCCTACTGGTGCCTACGAGCACAGTATCCATCATCAAGTGAGCGGTTGTCGAAACGTGTGGCTTATTAATTAAGATTTAAAAACACAATTATTTGTTGGGAGATAAAACAAAGGCTAACTTGAAATGACTGCCATCAACACAGAAAGAAAAGATTGTTCTTGTTTATTATTACCAGCATACAAGACAGTGGTTTGAAGCCCAAAAGATAACCATATATAAATCAGTAGAAAAACCTTTATCACAATTAGATCAACTTTGTAAAAAAACAAGGTCCAGTTTAAAATACACTGCAGAAAACAAATGTATTTGACGCATTGCAAAATATACCCCGCTCATTGTTCCATTAGGATTACTGTAAAAGTAGAATGTCGGAATGTAAAGCCAGCTTTAATATTGACTAAATTAAATCAAGGAACAGAGGAGCAAATTAACAATAAAAACCATATAACAGCCAGAGACAACTGAAAGCTAGTCTCACTCCATTTATTGTCCCATGATAAGATTACAATCACTCTCAGAGTTCAGGGTGTGTTTTCTTCCTTCAAATTGCATCCCTTAAACCTGCACTATGCAATTTTTCCCATAATCCACCTCCAGTGGCTTGAGTTAGAGCTTTCACTGTCGTCTGAAAAGGCGTACGCGCCACTGAATAAACACCAAGACTGACGTCATTTACTAAGGAAACCAAGTCAACCGAATTCTGTGGACGCGTCTTCCAGCCCGGTACCGCTGGAATGTTTCTAGGACCACATTACGTGAAGGGAACTCCCTGGTAGGAGTAGTTAGCGGCCGGGGTGCGATTTGTTCTCGAGAAACTCTAGTAGGCTACTTTCATAGTGGAATGTTGTTAAGAAAATGTGTTTGGTCGAAACATTTTGCTGAATAATACATCGGTCCAACTGCCTCAATTCACTGCAATGACATGGCTTAAAGCGGGGAAGTCGCCACCAACACCCAGTCGGTAACATTCATAATACTGCAAATACAAGGGCTTTCGTCGTAGTGACTTAACAAACATTTATTTCAATTACAATCTTTGAAGATTGTCGAGACTGACACAAAGCATTTAGTAGGCCTATATTATTTTTTGCACGTGCTGGGTGAGAATACAAAATCGAATACATGTTAAATTAAGTTTGTTTCGTGTAGGTCTACTTTGCAGCTCGATGAAGGAGTACACAAAACGCATGATAAATTACCATTAGCATCATCAATATGAAATGTCCAACACCAAACTATAAACTCTGATCAGAAACCTACAATTAAATAGTGCAGTAAATTGCACTACACACAACAAATACATTTGGAACTTTTGATTTCTACCAGGAAAAAATGCATAATAAATTGAATCCAGTGATTCATCAAGTATGGCACAAGTGAAAGGGGAAAAAATAACTGGTCAGTTTAAAGTAGGGTTTTAATACTAGCACTAACTGGGATTGCCATTGCAGTGAAAAGAATCCAGAGAAGGAAAAAAAAAAAAAAACACCTACTTCTTAATAAGGGAAGCCCTGTAGGGTAAGACTGGTGTGTAACCTAGGCCATGTCTACATAGGGAAATACTATGTGTAAGGGTGTGGCGTGAACATTACATGGTATTCCAACACTGCACGGATAACACTTGATGCTGCCCGCTTAGCATTCAAGTCCATTATATCTTTTATTCAATATATATTCTATGATGTAGATCGAATTACCTGTCGTTCTTCTTCTGTGCAACATCCGACCATACAGATGCATCGTCGAGCCGCATCCGCATTTATATCGATGGCATCTTTGGGCTCCATTGACCACCTCACCTCTACACCCCTCTATACCACTCTATACCACTCTACGTATACCACCCTATACCCCTCTATACCACCCTATACCCCTCTATGCTGGGTGAGCACATTCGATTAGAGTTAATCGGAGACCTTTAAAACACTTGCCATAGCAATGGAAATGAATGTAGATTACATGGACGGCAAGGCCTGGTGGGCACAAGGTTATAGATATGTCTGAATACTCGGGATTTTCTGGTTACATGAAACCATGCCAGTTACTGTATGGTTCAAACTCAAACTCATGTTGGATTTAGTTGGTTCAGTCTTTTGCCTTTTTTGGGGCACCGGGTAAGGAGCACTCCGTGCTAATACAGCGTCAGGCAGTGCAGTGAAATTCAGAAAAATAAATTACGAGTTCCGTTTCATGTGAGATCTTGAAATGTCTCAGAATCAAAGTACCTAGTTATATGCAAGTTGAATGCCCGGGACAAGTCATATTTTGTAATTGGTCAGCCTTGTGGTTAGTGCCACAAGATGGATTTAACTATAGATTACGAAACCTAGTGAGTAGCAAATCATGGACTACAGTGACTGGTACTTGCTGCTGAAATTATTGGTCTTGCCCGTCCCCCCCCAAAACATTTAAAAAAATGTACACCAGGGTTAAAACCTTCTCCAATCAAAGTAAAAAACAAATCGACTGGACATCAGGCCAATTCAGTTTACATGCACGTATAAAAAATTATTACGTTAATTACACGAAGACAAAGTTAAAATGAATATGGACACCACTCTTCACAAGTGAAAATCCAATATGTCGAGGAAACAGACAGAAGGTGAAATGAATCAGTAGCAACACAGGGGGGATAGGGGTACGGGGCACCAGGGACCCCAGCAGACATACAGTGTTTTAACGTTACTTGAAGGCTGACTGGAGCTCCCTGAAGGCAGCTTGTTTGGTCTTCTTCTCCTCCAGCTCCTTCTTTTTGGATTCTTGCTCTTGGCGGATTTCAGCCTCAAAGCGATTGCCTTCGTTGATGGCGTGTACCTGTGGAGTGTGAAGCGTGTTTCGCCAACATTAGTGTCGTTCAGTGGGTTCCATTGCTGCTTTGATACTCCTAAGGCCCTGTCCCAGTGTCCCAGTGAGGATCACGCTTCAATACCTCAATACTCTAATTTGTATAAAGTACAAATTAGATGAACTTTATTAACCCCTGACAAAATAAAACAAAACATGGGTATGTGAGGAGTGTGAATAAAAATGCAAACCAAGTAAAAATATTTTGTGGTTGCATTTTGTACAGAATCCTGTGGGTCATTTAGCCTTATATTGCAATTCTCCCACGGCGGTTTAATCAAATAAACAATAATCTACAAAATCGCTCATACTTGCGAGGGGAACTGTACCGTGCCCTTACCTTTGCTTCAAAGAAAGTCTTTGCCCCCTTCACCCCCTCGGTGGAGACGTCGATTTCCGACAGACGAGCCAGGACACAAAGGCCGCTGTCCTCTGCCAGCTCGCCGGCTGCTGCTTTCCTGAAGATCAGTAGGAACTGTGGGAGAACAGAGCAGGTCAGTGTACTCAAAGCTCGAGCGCCCTCACCACAGGAGCTTCAACGGGCTGTAGGCAAGACTGCTCCTGGACACCTCACCTCTCTAAAGCTGAGCTTGTTGTCCAGGTCTTCATCCACCTCCTTGATCATGTTTTTCAGCCCGAGGTGGGTCTGGGGTGCCTCCAGCTTCTCCATCATCAGCTTAAGCTCCATAAGATCAATGAAGTTGTCTTTTCCGGCGTCGAACCTAGCCACAACCAGGTCAGAAAAGTAAACATGAAACGTGTCCTTCTTATTTATATCCCGTATCCTAGATTTATTGAGTATTAAAAAGGTGCTGTAGGTACACTTGAAGAGCTGTTATTTGTGTCATTTATAGGGAATGGCATAGCCATCAATCAGCTTTTAGGGAGTGACTGCTCTTTAAGAACATCTGTTTTGAGTTGACATGGCCTGCCTCTGCAGGAGCCAATTGAGATTTCACACTGCCTCTGGGCTAGTTTGCTGACCCATCAGGGCATCGCTTCCCTGATTGGTTGAGGGATTACAGCGTGCATTAAATGAAACACACTGAATGGCTGAGGGAGGGGAGGGGGGGGACTTTCTGGGGTTGTCAAGTTCAGAATCCTTCTTTCGTCTGCTCTTTTCAAGTCTTGAATCTTAAGTCGCATGAGTAAGCTTGAGTCCCTCTCGGTTAGTAGATGGGAGACTTTCAGAATTCATTATTTGATGTGTTGGCCAAATGGAAAAATTTCAACCCCTGAAACTTTGGGTTTGACTGGCCAGACAGACAGACAGACAGACAAATACTTTAATGATCCCTGAGGGAAATTGCATTTGTTACAAATACTCCAGTAGCTTGTTTAATTAAAAAGAAAAACAGTATAGAAGTAAAAGTAAAAAACAGTATAGGAGTGCAATGAAATATAAATATAAATTGTCTGACCAGGTGTCTGGTCACACCTGGCCACCCCTGATGGCTGCCGGCTCGCTCACAAGCCAGCACCCCATCACCATGTACAAAATGTTGGCTTGAAATACGAATATGGATGTCAATTATGCCAACCTTTGCACTCATGACCATCCCTAGAAGGAGAGATCCCCACCGCATGCCTTCTCAGGATGTCTTCCTTGTAAATCAAGGGAGTTTTTTCTTGCCCTTTGGGGGCTAAGGTTAGGGGGAGTCATACAGGTGTGGCCTGTTAACTCCTTTATGGCTGTAACTGAGATTAAGGGCCATGCAATGACTGGACTTTTCGTCACTTTGATTGCAACACATACCACATGTAACACTTTCTTTTTACGGTAAAACAGAGTAGAAGTAAACAAATGTTTTCAAATTTTGTTTTGTTAACTCTGCAACACAACTAAGGCAACTACATACATACATACATACATACATACATACATACATACATACATACATACAAAAAGCACTAAAACGGAATCCATCTTCAACCGTGTTTACTTTTTTGAGGGATATACATGTTCCGTTTTTTTGTGGGGAACCATGAACTGATTCTTAAGATTCCGGGCTTGTCATTGCATGTCCTGCACGCCAAATCCAGATACTATATAGGCTACGTGGAACTCTTCTTCTAGGCCTAAATAAAGGCTTATATGAAGACGACGAAAAAGCACCAACAGGTCGAACGTTATGATGTTCTTTCTTTTCTTTACACAATCAAACGAATATAAAAATGACTTGTGTGTGCCGGATTTCTAGAAGCTTATACGGAAATGCATTATTACTCAACTTCCTCACAGATTCGTGGAGGACGCATGAATACCCATATTTGGGCAGATACACTTCACCTCTTGTAAGCGCAATGGCCAATTCTACTAAATGTCATACAAGATAAAGACCACGAACACCATTATCGACAATTCTAAATCAAGAAATACTCAAAGCTATAAAGAAGAATATAAACATTTGGCTGACCTAAACGCTTACATTGGCGTTACCTTTTACCGTGTCACAACTAGTAAGTGGTGTTATTTAACACGTCGCGTCATTATCACACCATAAGTCAACAACATAAGGTTATGATGGCTTTATTGGCCAAGTAAATATGAACTGTGAGCTTCATTAACAAAAAGGGTTGAGCCACAAGAGTTTCGAGGCTCATCGTTAATACGTCCACTGCTGGGTAATTACAGTCATTTGTTTGCAGATGTAATTCAACTTTATTAGACACTTGAGAAAGGTCTATATGTTGTCATGTTGGGACTCACTGTTTAAACATTTTCTCCATGTCTTTGATTTGCTTCCTGGAGAATTCCTTGAACTCCGTGTAGGCGTTGAAGACTTTCATGCTGGGCTGGACGTGCTCACCCACTCCCTCGTTCAACTCTTCACGCCGCTGCAATTTGGCACCCAATTCTGTGCCTGCGCATCCCGTTGGTGGTTTCTCCGCCGGCTCCGTGTTCTGCTGGCTGTTCCCGTCTACTGCCACGGGTTCTTCGATTCCTTCCTCGATTTGCAGTCTACGGTTCAACTTTGACGACAACTCGTCTGAGGCCATTTTCAAATAGTGCAATGTAAACGCTTGATTTCAGTAAATACGCACGACGTCTTTGGCCGACGCATACAGTCCGTTTCAGTACTTGGCAACCTAGAGCTGCGTGACTTCTCCCGCAATTATGGGAGTAATGGAGTTAGATGTTGACACAAGAGAGACACACACAGCCAGTGGACCAGCGTTGAGCAAAATCCATGCAGGCTGTTAGTGGCGTTTCCTCCTAGTGTAGCTACGTACCAACAGCATCACCACGCCTTTTAAAGGCACATGGGGTCTCCTCTCACCACGGAGCGCACTGAATGGAGCAGCGCATGAGTCTGCAGTCTCAGGACCGATATCGCAGGACCGCATTTATAGGAGTTAATTATTGTTTTTAATGACCCTGCCTTCGGGACGCGATTGTATTTTTCCTTGGATGGCGAAGGGATTTCATCAGTAACTCTAGAATAAGTCATGAAAAAACGTGATTAAGCACCTGATCCAAAAGTTGTCCTATCTAAATATATAATATATGCAGTATTTAGATATGTCTAACCCTAACCCAAAACCCTAATTCCAGCGACGTGCCCAGCCGGACCGACCTGCTGTGAACCGAACTGAACTGGACAGCAACGGCGCTGGTACACACGCACACGTACACTATCGCATTGGAAGGGACATTGCACTACTGTGCATTCCGTGCACACACTGGAGTGAAACGGTCTGCTCATCCATACTGATGGAGCAGACACCGGGTAACTGTTTAATGTGAAAGTAAGAAGTGTACTGACATTTCTGCTAAAACCAATTCCTTTAGAGAAACCCTGACTTTCTGTTACAATTCTATGGAATGTGAAATGCCTGTTTTGAGGTAGGCGCAATCGGTACTTTCAGTTAAGTTTATTAAGTGTCAATTCAAGCATCCAAGGGTTGATGGTGAGTGAAAACAGATGGAGGCCTATGTCTTGATTTGCCGCTCTTGGGATGTGTTACTAGTGACTAGTGTGTTACTGAAACCATACCATATTGAACTTCTTGACCCAAGGGAATGTTAATCATTTTGTATTTGAATAATTCTCTGTAAGCTCTGTCTTTATTCCTGAGTAAACATTAGAGGGAATAAACAGTTGTAATTTTCCATTTAATTTACTTACCCGGGGGTGGGGGCGCCTCACCTGTTTGGCTAGACCTAGGTAAAGTAGGAGGTGGTGTCAGGTCAGTTCAGCACTTGCCTCGCACACTCCGCACACTCTGCACACACCCCCTTCAGACGGCCACCTACTAAAGCTACGCCGTCTTAGAAGCTGCTAAACAGTAAACAACTTGCTCTCTCACCTGAACATTGAGGCCATAGGCATTGGGTGTAGATGCTGATAGCTACAAATCGCATTAATCCCATTCATTATGTTTCGCCCAATACCTGGTGGTTATTTTGCAGGTGCGGAGTGAGATATTGTGTTTACTTTACTTGTACTGCAGGGGGCGTGCTCGCCCTGTGCAGAGGACCAGTATAAAGCGACAGACACTCACACGGCACTGGAAGCGCTCTTTCTATGGCGGAACTGAAGACATCGCCCAGCGCCAGCAGTTGCAAGAATACCTCTGTCCAGTGGCGTTTTGGAGATCTCCAGAAAGATCACCGCATGAAACGTGATACAATCCCCACCCTTGCAGCATTAAACATCTCCCTCCCACATGCTACCCGAAACACCAGCAGCAGCAGTTGCGTATATACACTACTAGATGCAGACCATGCAGGTGCATTGGGGCCCGGGAGCACAGATTTCCTTAACCGTAAAGTGCAGCAGGGCGCTATGATAGAGGTTTAAGTTTGTGGCAATAATCTTCTTAATCTCTTACTAAGCCCCCCAATGTTTTGAAACTAAAGAAGCAAAAAAAAAACTCCCTCTCAGCAGCCTTCATGATCTATGCATTTTTCCGCCATTGAGTGTTGCATCTGCCATTGACAGGCAGGTGAATTATTTGAACCAATCAGAGAGGGGATGCCCTGATTGGCCCCAGATGACCCGGGAGCGGTCTACGATCTAAATTAACTCATAGAAAAGCGGGTGCAGTCAACTCGAAACCGGTATTTTCACACGGCATTCACTAATAGCCATTTCAAACTTATAAAAGTCAGGCTACGTATTATGCCTATTATTAATGTAGGCCTAGCTGTAGTGACTATATAATTTGCCTACTTTATAAGATACATAACACAACTTTCATAGAAAGAAGGAGGCGGGGTCTCGCTCGTGTACATTTGTCGGCCAGCTGTGAGCGTTAACACGCAGCGTTTCTGTCATCAGTACAACATCAGCATCTTCTGCGGTCGCGCTGTCTGCGCGAGGGATCCGCGGGGCGAAGCGGGGGAGGACAAAGAGAGAGAGAGAGAGAGAGAGAGAGAGAGAGAGAGAGAGAGAGAGAGAGAGAGAGAGAGAGAGAGAGAGAGAGAGAGAGAGGGGGGGAGAGAGAGAGAGAGAGAGATAGTGAGGGGGAGAGAGAGAGAGAGAGAGAGAGAGAGAGAGAGAGACTGTAGGCTACGACAAAAAAACATGATGATAATGGAGTCGGAACGGCGGAGGATATCGGATTTGCAGCGAAGGACTGTTGAAATTTGACAGAGGCTTGTCATTTATTTTTGGGGGGTGTTGTGTGTTTTTTCATTTGATTTGACTGAAATCTGCCTTGACCTTCCCGTTTGCTGAAGCGGTGGAAGCGAGCCCCCCCCCGCGAATGCCTCGGATGGAAAATCGGGGTCCACCGCTGGCGCTAGGCAACAAGGCACATCTCTTCTCCGGAATGGTAATATCGGGCATGATGAACGCGCTGGACTGATGGATGAGTTTGCAACGCGGCGTTAACACTCCCCCCCATCCCCTCCCCGTCGACTGGGAACATAGAATATCCTATTCAATGGATTCGGTCCGTAATTTCTGGTGTAGCCCCAAGGAAAGGAAGCCTTAAGACAGCAATATTAAACCACTGGTCTTTGTAAATGATTCATCGTTGATGCTGTAATGCTGGTCTTATTGATGCGAGGTAGCGTTCGGATTTTATTGGAGTATTTCGTTCAGTGTTGTAAAAAAAATGCTACACATATTGTTTTAGTTGGTCTGTGTGCGACCCTATGAAAGCGCAAGGCCCCGCTACGTGACCATAACGTTAGAGAGAACAGCGGATTTCCAATCGCCAAGTGACAAAATGTTGGACGGGAAGGCTAATTAATCCACAGCAGGGCCACCAGACATCTCAGAACAACACAGCGGCGTTCAGCCATTGAGAGAGGAATCCTTTCAGTGGGAAGAGAGAAAAGACAGAAAGAAAAAAAAAAACATGTTGCCTTCGCAAGAAGCCTCCAAGATTTACCATGACAACTACATGCGCAACTCCCGCGCCATCGGGGTGCTGTGGGCGATCTTCACCATATGCTTCGCTATCGTCAACGTGGTGGTGTTCATCCAGCCCTACTGGATCGGGGACAGCGTCAACACGCCGCAGGCTGGCTACTTCGGCCTCTTCCACCACTGTGTCGGCACCGGCTCCCCCAACCGGGAGCTCACATGCGTGGGGAGCTTCTCCGACTTCAGCTCGATCCCGTCCGGGGCTTTCAAGGCTGCGTCGGTGTTCGTGCTGCTGTCTATGGTGCTGACCCTCAGCTGCATCGCCTGCATGATGCTGTTCTTCTTCTGCAACACCTCCACGGTCTATAAGACCTGCGCCTGGATGCAGCTCCTGTGTGGTAGGTGATGGACGAATACACACTGGCAGCGGCACACAGGCCTTCTGCTTGAGAATCCCTTAACCGATTTTCCCCAAGCGTTACTACCCTCACCTGTATAGGCTCATAAGTGTGTATTTTAATGGCATATTAGTCGCATTTTGAAACGTTGGGCCTAGGTATCCGTTAACATATAGGTGTTGTCATGGTATGGTATGGTCAAGAAATCATTGAAAGAGAAGGAATAAAAGGCAATGCAGCAGTCATGTTTGCATGCAGGTGAATGGCAGTCTAGTAATGACGTCTGACGCCTTACAATGGATTTTGTTGTGTGGACAACTTTTTTTGTCATCTATCCAAATTGTATTCCACCATTGGTTAACTTTCAACTCAATTATACATACGTTGAGTCAGCACTATTATCCCAACTTTCCAGGAGACCTAAGTCACCAGCTATTATTATTCTGAGGGATGAACTCAAGCCTGATTGGATTACTGTTCAGACACAGGATTTTTCCTCATGTGTGAGGATTGTCCCGACGAGATGAGGATTAATGTGGGTATAGATACGTGACGAGACACGCCGGATGCTTGAATTGATGCATGTTTGCAGCGTGTGTGTGTGTGTGTGTGCGCGCGCGCGCGCGTGCGTGTTGCGTTGTAGAAGTGAGTTGTCTAATAGACTTAATCCCGTGTGCCTAATGAAGCCTCCCTGACGCCGGCCTGCTCCGCTGGGATCAGCGGCGTGTCTCACCGTGACAGAGCCTGCCCTGAAACAAACAGCGTGCCAAGCAGTTTGAAGCGCTGTGTCGACTCCGCCTCGGCCCGGGCCGGCGTGGCAAAGCCAGGGGTCGGTGTTGTCGGTCGGGGGGGGGGGGGCGGTGAGCGAGCACCTTTTTGAGTTGTGTCTGAAGCTATGCGCGACGGTCACCATACTGGAAGGTGGCCCTTAGCAGTCTCTCTGTGCGACACGCGTGGCGACGGACCTCCGTGGGAAAGTGACAGAGACAGATCAGGATATCAAGTGGCCACACCTCAGGTTTAAATGTCCAGATATGAATTCATGATTCAGCGTCACCTTTCATCTGTTTAAAGGCGCACGTTCAATGGGACGAAAGGGCTGATGCGTGTGTTGTCCTCACAACGCACAATATTGACAACCTTTTGCGCTAATCCTGAGAAGAAGAATTAGCATTACGAGTAGGCAAACTCCTCCCGCTCTCCCCCGCCGTCCCTCCCTAGCCTCCCCTCTCCTCCTCTCCTCTCTTAATCTCCTCTTCACTTCTCCTCCCCTCCATCCTTATTAGTCATTTAGCAGGCACTTTTACCCAAAGTGACTTATGGTGAAGCTGAGAACGGTCTTAATCAAAATTGGAGTAGCGACAAAAAACTCATAGTGGTCCACAGCCTGGTTTTAAAAAAACAACTATTAGAGTGCAGGGTACCCGCAGGAATCACAACTAATACCGGCTTGGTGTTTCTGTTCTCCACGTCCGACCTGGGTTCTGCAATATTTAACAGAACTAAGCAGGACATGGGCCATCACACACACAAGAGAGAAACTGTCCTGGGAGGAACACACCACACATACACACACGCACACACACACACACACACAGACACACAGACACACACACAGACACACACGCACACACACCCCCACACACACACGCACACACACCCCCACACACGCACGCACACAAATCCTCATCTATATGCCCCTCACCGACTCTGTACACCCGTTCTCTGCTACTCCACTAATAGAGCACATAGACTACTCTCCCCCACTGTACACCCCCACTCTTTCTCCCACTCCACTCTCGGTATCTCTCCCACTTCCCCCCCCCCCCCCCCCCCCCCCCCCCCCCCCCCCCCCCCCCCCCGTGCTCCCCCCCCCCCCCCCCCCCCCCCCCCCCCACTCCCCCTCACAGGCGTTAAGGTAGACTTGGTGGTACGTGAGCAGGAAGGTGAAGAGATGTGAATAAAGAGCTTTAAGGATTTGTGCCTGGGGGGACTCGCATATGTCGGTCTACGTGTGCCTGAATGGCTTTAGCCGTTCACGAGTTCACGCGCGTCCTCTCCATTCACTCACTCACTCACTCACTCACTCACTCACTCACGCGAGCATGCATTCCTCCGCCGATAGTGCCGTTAGCCATGCATGCTAACAATCAAGTAAGAAGAAGCGGTAAAGCTTTGTTAATGGTCCTCTTGCACACACACACACACACACATACACACACACACACACACACACACACACACACTGCGTGCGAGGCCAAGGCCTTTATAGTCGGTATGTACAGATGTACGGAAAGCCACCGGGGCAAAAATTCATCTCACTTTCCTTGCCATCTGGCATTGAAACATTTAGCTTTGAAAGCTGGTGGGTATAAGCAGTGGTCTGAACTACCACCAGGCGTTTATGAACACCACCTGGCACTCAAAGTGACAGAAATCTGTAATTTATTTCTAATGAAGTTATTAAGGGTGATCAGGGCGTGCTTTCAGAAAAACAAGGTGGAAGGAAGTGCAAACTTTGAGATGCATATTAATGTACTTGACTGTTGTCCAGCTTTAATTAACGCTGGAGTCCCTGTTGAGACGTGGCATCCCTGGTAATCCTGGGGTTCAAAGGTCCCTGCCACCAAAACGCATATAAACCCAGGGTTACTGCTACATGGCTACATCCTGAGGTGAAGTGAGGACGGCAGTAGCTCAGTGGGTAGAGCGGGTGGACAGACCGGGCCGTCCACTAACCGTAGGGTCGGTGGGTCGATCCCCTTGATCCCCAACTCCAACTGTCCACATGTCAAACCCCACAACTGTACTGATTGTAAGTCGCTTTGGACAAAAGCGTCTGCTAAATGCCCCCTTTACCCTTTCAGTGCAATTAGAAACATGACGATTGTGTTTTCAGCTGTCTACGCCAATGCAAAAAGGCCGGGCAAACGTCTCCTGTGAAACCAAAGGTTTGGTTTTGGGATGGTACATGTCTCCGTCAGTATGCACACATTCACATACAGTAATGTTCTTCTAGATGGAGCTGATGCTGCTGATTATAAGGTAATTAAACGGCGCAAACCGGTCAGCATTTGTCACCGAAAGGTGCCCAGATTGTAAATAAAAAAGAAACGAAGGCTTTTGCAGAAAATGCTGTTTTTAGCGTATCTAGTGCTGGCACTAGCATCCATTTTAATCAAGCATACCAATCAATTGATGCTACCTCAAATCAATTACATTTAGCACAAGTGGGGAATGACATGTGCTGTTGATTCTTGTGATATGCAACAAACAAGACCTGAAAATATGAAATGTGAAAATATTAAATATGAGAGAAAATTTTGATATATGACATTCTTGATTAGATGACATTTGTAATTAAACAGCATGACCTAGTGACCTGCTGTATGTTATGATGAGGAGAGCATCCTGTCAGGAAAGAAACAATCACATTTCCGCATCACAGCAGTCAGAAGTAGATTCGGCAGCACATATTGCTGATCAGATTGTGCAGAGCGACTGCGACCAAAACACTGTGAAAGCTCCGCTGATCAATACCTGATCATCCAAATAGCACAGATCCATGCGCCACTGTTCAAGATCTCATTCTCATACTCACCGTGCCCTGGAAGGGCTGTTTGTGTGCGAGTGACAACGTCAGTGATACAGATTGAACAGAACTCAATGGAGGTCCATCACACCGCACTCAATCTTGTTCTCCCAATCGACTATGTAGAATTTGCTTTAAGTTAAATAAAAATGGTTGTACCGCACGCATGTACAAACAAACAAGAAAAAAGACAATAGGATGAAAGACAAGAGATATCTTTTTCATGAGATACGGTGGGAGTGAGTTAATGATTGGGAGATGGTCGCGTTACTCCCGATCAGGTATGGGCAGGTGTTCGTTTGCGCTAGCGCGTGTGTGGAGACACATGTCTATCAGATAGGCGAGTGTTTGCGCTAGTGCGTGTGTGGAGACACATGTCTATCAGATAGGCCAGTGTTTGTGCTAGTGCGTGTGTGGAGACACATGTCTATCAGATAGGTGAGTCTTTGCGCTAATGCATGGTGTGGAGATACGCGTCTTCACACGCATGTGAATCAAGCAATGCCCCGAGGTAGTAAATACGCGCTGCAGTAGTGGAGTTAAATATAGAACAAGAGGAAAAGTACGAGAGAAAATGGAAGAAAGGACGAGAGAATGGCAGGGATATCCCCATGGGAGACCCCCCCCCCTCCCCCCCAATCTCTCTCTCACTTACCTCTTCCTCTCCCTCTCTGTCCCTCTCTCCCTCTCTCTCTTGCTCTCTGTGTTTGCGCTTTGCTTCACTCTGAGATTTCTGGCTGGCCTTTGCCAACTGAACGTACATGTTTTAATTATCAGCCGCTTAATGAATAATTCCTAAGTCACCAGGGTGTTTCTGAAAATAGCCTAACGACTGAATAATACATTCCTTTGACCCATCTCAGCATTGTCACTCAGCATGAGTGAAACAAGAGAAGGAGAGAGCCAAACAGGGATACAGCTTTCCTCAAATACATTATACATTATATCATGTACCTTGTAAGGTAGTCCCGTTGTTGACATCGTCTGTCCAAAGCCTTCATTCATGTAAATCAGTCGTGTGTGTCTGTGTCAGTGTGTGTGTGTGTGTGTGTGTGTGTGTGTGTGTGTGTGTGTGTGTGTGTGTGTGTGTGTGTGTGTATGTACTGTATGTCAGGGTGACCCC
>OMKI01008903.1:2733-18466 GCA_900302315.1 Phycis blennoides | reverse complement strand
GCCAAGACATACAACATGATGTGGAACCAAACCATTAAAATCCACCAATCCCTTTTAGTTGTGAGGTTTAGAAGGACGATGAAGGATGATTCATTGTAAGTATGAAAAGATTAAGTTCAGGTATTGGGTACCGCTGCTAAGAAGAAAAACATTGACCAAAGAGAGAAGAGAGAGAGAGAAGAGGACCTTTCGGTCTTTATTTGTCATTCTCAGGTATGGGAACGAAATTTGTTCTCTGCATTTGACCCATCCTATGGTACATACATATTCTAACTAATAGAGGCGCTTAATCTTGTCATCTCACCTGAAGAAAGTCCAGGGTGTCTGACTGACTGAGAAGATCGTTGATGGTGCGTTGGGCACTGTCCATGTGCTGGATGTTCTGGCGGAACCTCTTGGTGGCGTTATTGTACTTGGTCTCTCCACTCTGTAGCTGGAGGTCCACTGTGTTCATAGCTTCACGCTCATCACGGTCCAGCATCTCCCGGATCTGCTGGTACTCTGCCTCCAGCATCTTCTTCCTTTTGGTCACAGAGTCCTAGCAGTAGCCCATAGCATGCATGACAATGTTAGACAGGGCTGGGCAATAATTATACATTATCATGTGTATTCATTGAATGGTTTAGTATTTTCATGAAATTAAGTTATTGGCCTATCGTGATAGTCTAGTTTAGTCTAAATGAATTATGATGAGATGCTATGCCCTTAAAATATAAAAAAATATTTGGTTTATATTTTGGTCATCATGACAATTATTGTTGAGGGTGGAGCCTCCAAAGATTGACGGGCCCCCTGATTGGCCGGGGCCGTAAGCGACTGGAGTAGCTGCTTACCGATAGTTACGCCACTCACCGGATAGGACAGTATAAGCAAACAGACAACATGCAATTGTACTCTTCTCATGTGCAATTAGCAAATATCAAGGAATTGTTTATTCCCGTTTTTAGCTTATTATTGATGATAGATAAACGTATGTTACACTTTGAACTTGCACGCGCGCACAGCAAAGTAATTATATATATAAAATATAATTACCTTTAACTTGTTATGTGCCACCGCCATCTCGGAGATGGCCGTCTGTGTCTTTTCAATCTTTGAATCCAGCAACGCCAACTTGGATTTTAATTCAGACTACAGAAACAAGAAAAGAAAAATTAGTGACACACCGATACACAGAAACAATAGACGAAAAATAAGAACAAACACGCACCTCTTTCAATGCCTTTTGTTCGTCAGGGGTCGAGAAGGGGCATCCTTTGTGAACCTGCTGCAGGCAGACACTACAGATACTACGGCTGTGTTGGACACAGAAGAACTCCATCAGCTTGTGGTGGTCGCGGCAGATGCGCTCGCTCATGTCGGCGAGCGGCTCTCTCAGCTGGTGCGCGCGGTAATTTGGGTTATCGTGGTGGGGTCGAACGTGCTCGAGACAGAAGGATGCCATGCAGGTGAGACACGTCTTGACCGCCTCCGACAACAAACACGTATCGCACAGCACGATAGACGTTTTCGCGACGTCCTCCGTCTTTTGAAAATCATCCTCATTTGTCTTACTGGACTGCGTTGTAAAGGTTTCCACGACGGCGCTGAGCACGGTGTTTTTCTTAAGCTCTGGTTTAGTGAGGAAGTGGGCCCGACACTGAGGGCAGTCGTAACTCTCTGTCCAGCTGGCGGTGAGACAGTCTTGACAGAAGTTGTGTCCGCATGGAATCGTCACCGGGCATTGGAATGGACAGAGACAAATGCTACAGGTAAGCTCGTCCTCCAAATCTTTTAGACGTTGAATTTGGCTTGCTTCTGATTCGGCCATGTTGAATGCAGTGGTCTGTCGAAAGAGAAACGAAACTTAGGACGGCGGGGAACGTCAACACGTACTCACCAAGAGAACGAACCAGGAACCAGGAACCAGGCCAGGGCACGGGCAGCAGGCTTGGAAAACATTGACTATGCAAACTGGATGCCAACAACACCACGTGTGTTGTTAGATAGCCCTATTTGTCTTTCAAATCTTTAAATCCAACCACACAACATGGATATTAAATCAGACTACAGGAAGAAGAAAAAAAAAGACAATTTACTCCGAGCGCTGTGGCTGAGGCTTCCTGTGGCTTTGTGTTGAAGTGGGTCCGAGGGCAGTCGTTACGATAACCTCCCTCTGGCTGTGTTGACCGTGAGGTGTGCCGATGGAGAAACGAAACTTTGGACGTCATGAACACGATACCTAACTAACGCATCACGAGATACGTACGTGGCAAATTATGCTGTGACCATAAATCGTTATCTACTGGATTTATATAGGAATACATAACAATACATACTTTGCATGTACGGTTTACTTGAACCGCACCTGATAAAAAAAAAAAGAAGCTTTGTTTTTGGGTGACAACTGAAATAAAAATAAACGCTTGCATGCGCTTGGATTTAAAAGCGGCAGTGAACCCAACGTCATTAGTTTGTTATTTTAAAGTCTATATGATCTTCAACATAGTACTTTTATTATCAAGACCGTAATTACAGAAAACGGGCTACACTTTTAAAATAAAATAGAAAACGGACATACAATTTGTAAGACCTACCTGTACATTCCACTGACAGGTGTGGCAAAACGATCACTTCAATACAACGCGTTCTCTTCACAGCGTTATGACATAACGACAGAGGCGAGGCCTCAGTTCGCCAGCAGGAATCTGGTTCTGTGACGTATCCCAATATAAATGTCATGCAACTGTAAGGGGCGTGTTTCTCTCTCTCTCTCTCTCTCTCTCTCTCTCTCTCTCTCTCTCACTCACTCACTCACTCACTCACTCACTCACTCACTCACTCACTCACTCACACACACTCACCCTCACACATACACACTACAACATCAATATGCTTGACACTAGCTTTTATTCGTTTATTTGTTACCAACTAAATAGTGTGTGCCATACCAACTTCTATTCGTGTAGAATTTGGTATGGCACACATTATTTACTTTCAATACATAGAATTGAATGGATGCCTTCCATCCATGTACAAAACTGTCAAAGACACGACATGACACTGATAATATAATAGTCAAGGTCATTCTAGGGCTACATTTTCAGGCAAAGCTTTAAGCTTTCCCAAATGTCCCATGTGGGATAGCAATTTGCAAATGCATCTTATCTTATAAGAGGAAATATGGCGTCATATTTAGCCACACCCACATTGGAACAACAACTGGACGTTCAAGTGTGTCCGGGCTCATTCGCTGTGGTGTCTGTCTGGCTGCAGTTTATCGTTGCAGACCTGCTGACTCTGGAGATCCCTCAGCATGTCTGCTAACTGCTCCTCCTAGATTAGATTCGATTAGATTAGATTAGATTAGATTAGATTCAGAAGGAGCAATTGAGGTGCAGTATGTATATGAGTAGTGCAATATGAGTGGACAGTAGTAAAGTGACAGTAAGTAAACAGCGGCCCTGTAAAGTAACCAGTAGTAGTAACAAGTAAACAACAAACAGATAGTGCAAGGAGAGTAGAGTAAAAGTAGTAATTGTCGAGCAGCATAGATGAGCATCATATTGGCTTCCTCTGTATCCGTTTTATTACTCATTTATTTGCATTTACAATTTTAGTGAAAACAAAAACACTGAAAAATTCCTTCCTCTCTCACCAACACGTTAATCCTCTCAGCAGCTGCCATGGCAACGTTCAGCCTCCTCCCATCCTCCTCCCGCTCCTCCTCAATCACTCCCAACCTAATAGGAAACAGGTTCATTGTCAGTTTAGAACTACCAGACACACACACACACACACCGTACTGAGACGAGTGTGCACAGGTCTTAGAATGTGAAGCGCTGATAAAATGAATAATTTGCGGCGCCGCCGTGGCGGTGGCGTTAGAGCTCACCTGAAGGTGGCGCTGGCCAGCTGCTCCTCACACGTGGCCACGGTGTTCCTCAGCTCCTGCACCTCCAGCTGCAGCAGGTCGGTTTGTTCCAGGCTCTGACCGATGAAGTCCTCCAGACGCTTTGCCATTTCCAGCTCCCGCTCCGTCACCTGGTCGACTCCCAGACGCAGCTCGGACAACTCCGCCGCATGCTGCCGTGACAAGTCCCAAAGCCACACAGTACAACGGATCGTTACGGTTTATTTCAACACAGTACCAGTAAAAGTAAAAGGAGTCGTAAAAAACCCCCATTCAAAGTAGTTGTAGAAAAAAACACATACCCTGTCCAGTGAGTTGAATTGTTCGTATTCTCTCTTCTGTATCTCACCGATCTCCATCTTGTGATTTTGTTTGATCCACGGAACTGGTTCAGGTGCTGGCTTAATACTGACGCCCTAAAACAAGAGGACGAGTTGTTGTGGGTCATTTCAGACGTCGTCTTACCACGTCTGTGGGAAAAGCAAAGCTATGGGCTACGCCACTGCAGTGGACGAGTGGCCCGACACTCACCGTCTGTGGCGATGAGATGTCGAGAGGGTGGGCAGCCCCCGCCTCGGGTTCCTGTTCAGGGCCGTCTGTCTGCAGGTCCTCTGTGCTGGACTGTCTCCTCGGGGCATACCTGTTGTGGCCTGGACGCCTGTGCGGAGCGCTCTGTGTTCTGGTGACCGGCTTCCTCTCACTCATGGTCCTCCTGTTGCGACCCCCCCTGCTCAAGACCGTCCCATGCAATCAGTTGTCTGTCGTACGCGTCAACACTATGATATGAACATGCACCGTGGAAATATGTATATACACGTCTCATACCCATCTCGTAGGCCTTTGGATTCTATGGGAAGTTGCTGCAGAGACGACTGGTGAGGGCTGTATTTGTTGAGGTCTTTAGGGGGCACATATGTTGGCTTGGTTTGTCCCGCACTGCAATCAAGAGAAAGATCCGTCGCCATTTTAGGTCACGAAAGGTCGCGATGCCGAAATGACAAGGAATAATTTGGCTGGCTGTTCTGGAGCACCGCGATGACCCTGGCCGCGGTGCCCGCACACACACCTGCTAACGGGGATCCGAGGAGCTCCAGGACCTAGGGACTCTGTGATGTTGTTCAGAATGGAGGGCAACGGATGCAGCTGCTCTATCGTGTTCTTGAGAGGAGTCAGATTTGTGCGCGTTATTCACAATTGGTCACCGGACAAGGTGCGAGACAGACGAGACAAACGTGACGGCGCGCAGCTCTCACCTGTTCTTTCTTGGAAATGATGTCCACCAGCAGTCCGTGGAGCACGGCCAGACGCAGGGGCAGGTCAACGTAACCGTCAAAGGAGGCCATGGGAAGCTCGGAGTCCGGGTTGGACACGGCTTGAAGAAAGCCTCTCATTGACTCCCAGTGCTGCTGCAGGAAGTCGTTCATGAAGAGCATGTACTCTTCCTTCTCTCCAAACCTGAGTGTGAAACAGTGCTGTTCGTTAGTGCGCCGACTCGATCGAGGACCCTTCCTCACCGTTCTCAGCGTGTAAAAATACTGGAACATCAAAGGTTTCGCTACGTAGACAAGCAGCTCCTCACAGTCTGAAGTTGGCCAGGTTCTGGATGACCTTTGCCGTCAGAGTGAGGTTTCGTAGGGTGAGTGGCTCGGGGTAAGGCTGGGTCAGTCCGAACAGGGAAGGGCTGAGGATGGCAGGACATAAGAAGCGCAGGAAGAGAGACGCGGAGATGAGGCGATGGCCTATCTCTGGTCTTCCCCGGTCCTCACACTGGGTCACCCAGCTGGAGAAGACCTTGTTTAACTCATCTGGAAAGGACCTGTACAAAGGAAGGTGGTGTTATATGGATATAGTGGATCTAAATTAAATGAGTACATTTACTGACTTTACAGCACCTTTCCAAATCTCTTTCACACACAAGCACACACACACACAGACGTCGGCAACGTCACGGCATTGACAACATAGCAAGATTGGGTGTCTTGCTCAAGAGCCTCTCAGCAGTTTAGATTAAAACAAAAGTACCACGTTCCACATCGCTGTGCGGTGTTGTCCTCCTTACCCGTGCATCTCAGTGATCTTCTTCACTACTTCTTCACAGGCCTCTGTCAGGTGTCTCTGGTTGCTGGACAGGTCAGCGGAGGGGCATTTCAGAGGATCCACCTCACAGCTCTCCGTAGAGGCATATAGTCCGAAGATGAAGTGACCTTAGGTGACAGGAGAAGAAGTATGTTTTTAAAGCGCACTATTATCAGAGGGATTAACCAACAAAATGATCGATCTATCGGGTTTGCTTGCACGTGAGATAGAAAACCCGCATGAGCTTTCCTACCGAGTGTGTCAATGAGGTACTTCTGGCCAACCAGCTTCATGTATTCATCAATGGCTTTGGTAGCCAGCGTATTTTCCCTGAAGATCAGTGCCTCCTTCTCTCCGAGACGCTCCACTTCTGCATCACCCAAGTCAATCAGGAACTCCTGAAGTGAAATACATACGAATGAAACCGCACTAAACTATACCCACTGTAAGAGAAGAATGTTTTTTTTTGTATTCAGCGTGTCATACATACAGTAATAGATTTCTCACTATTTTAGTGTCAGTATATAAGAACACCAATACATTTGTAAACATAATCACCTTGGCTTTTCCAATACTCTGCAGTACGTGGACAAGGGCCCCCGCCAACTCCTCCTTCTCCTTCACGCTCAGCAGCGGTTCGAGGCTCTGACACATTTCCACGTAGTCCACCGTCACAAACTCTGCAAACTCCTTGTACCTCTCCATCGGCAGCACTTTCAGATTCTGAAAACGGGCCTTGATGCGCAGCGACGCCTGGGGCCCCAGCAACTCCTTGCCGCTGCTCGAGCCCGCGGCCTTGAACGGGACGATGGCGTGCCACTTCTCCTGGTGGGCTCTCCCCCGGATCTCGGCCGGGGATATGTCCACGCTCCCCAGCGGGTGGAGGCAGGAGTCGTCCCGGGAGAGGCGCTTTTTCTTGGTGTCCTCGTCGCGGAAAAGGTACAGCGTCACTTCGGAGACCGAGGGCAGGTTGTCCAGCTCGAATAACTCCCCCCAGAATAACTGGAAGCCCCCGGCCTGGCCGCCGCCGGCCCCCGGACCCCCGGAGGAGCCCGGGCAGCCGTCCGCGGCCCCGTTGGAGCGCTGGGCGCACTTGTCAACGGCTCGGCTGCTCGTCCTGGCAAACAGGGTTCCGTCCAGGTGAACCTCCCAGAAGTAACGGCGCTTGGGGGGCAGGTCCTTGGCCTCGTTCACCCAAAGGCTCAGGGAGTTCTCGGTGCGCTCGATGTTATCCTGTGAATTAGGGGCACATTTGTTGTGAGGTGAGAAAGAATCGTCCAATAGGGCTTGTGGATAAGAATGATTTATTTTTGTTTGTTTTGTTATTTATGTTGTACCACTATATTGTAGTACAACACCTAAACCAACCAAAATGATTTGTTTCCCATGATGACAAATTATTTCATGATTATTTATGATTAAATAACGATAAAAAAAAAACACAACCAACATAATAACTAACATTCCAATGCTCCCAAAATCCAAAGCTCTTCAGATGTTACTTACTTTATTACAATATATTGTGTGTTTGTGTATTGTATTGAGAAATGTGACATTCACTCAGGCGCTAACAGATAACGTAATGCTAACAACTCTACTTGATTGATTTCCTGCGGGCGGTCTGTGTACCTTGTTGGGCTGGGCAGCGCGCCTCAGATCCTCAATCCAGCGGTCTCGCTCGGTGGCAGAGCTACAGCCAAAGCAGTGGCTGTTCTGCGAGTTAATCACCTGGCAGAGTTTCGCGTTGAAAAACAAGTCCGTTAACGTAACGCGGGTGACTGCAGCAGCTTCCTGCATGCGGCAAGTTAGCTTCATGCAAGTTCTAGCGGGGTCTAACCTCGAAGCAGTACTTCTCCCCGAGGATGGAGCTGTGCACTGGCCGGACCACCGTGCTCGTGTCCGCGCTGAGATCCAGACTCTCCGCCATGCTGACGGGAACGGAGACAGACTCCCGGGAGCCGTAGAGTCTGAAAAATAGGATTTTGAGATGGAGAAGGATGGATGGATAGATAGATGGATGGATGCATAGATAGATAGATGGATACTTTATTCATCCCGAGGGACGTTTTGACATCCAGTAGCTTATACAATTACAATTCATACAAAGCATTGGAGCAGGCGGAGAGACACCCTGGTCATAGTTTCCCTGGAATTTCAGTCACTGAAGAACAATAGAAGTTAACATGAAACATCCCACCTGCTGCTCAGTCCAAGGGCATTTATTTGGGTGGTGCTGCTTCTCTTGGCGCGGCCCTCCAGTCGGCGCTTAATCAGTGCCTGACGAGACAAATGTAATTCAAAATGTACGAGAGTTGTATGCGTCTGTAAGTCTCTCTTTTTCAATATTGTGAAATGTCAAAAGGAAAGGCAGGTCTAACGAGGGAGGTCTAACGAGGGAGGTCTAACGAGGGAGGTCTAACGAGGGTTTGACTCACCCTTACTCCACCGTCTTGGGCTTTGAACCGGGCACCACTGCCCTGGCCCACAGGGTCAGGACTGCACTCTGGGGAGAGGAGGAAAGATGCTATCGTTTAGCAAAGACAAAATGAATGGGTCACAAGTTACTTATAGTGTTATACTTAAATGGGTTTGAACAAACCAAGTAAACAAATAACCTTGTATGAATATTTTCATTAAATTATTCTTTTCATGAGTATTCTTTTCAAATTGGAAAGGGGAAATAGATAAGATCTATTGTCTGCTATTTCTTTCAATCTGATCAAGGAGAAGTCTGTATAAGTCAAATATTTGGTCTTAAGGTACTGAAAAATGTGTCAGCGGAAACACAGACAAATAACATGAACTTTAGTTTCGTTGCTCCTTCCTCTACATTCTGGGCAACTAGAAGTGCACTCATTGTGCTCTGAGTAATTAGATCAGTATCACATTTAAAATCATACAGGATGTGGTTTTCAGCATTTCGTTTGACTTGATTTGCATTGAAGGACACTTGCAAAATGGTGAATGGTGAACCTTCAATCCAATCATGTCCCGTATTTACTTCATAGAAACTACACAAAATGTATTTTCCCAAAGAAGATGAGGGTTGTCTCATTTAACAATAGAATAATTGTAATGTAACAATGTGTTGAACATCCATCGTGTATTTCCTTTCTTTCCTTCCTTACTCTCTTAATCATCCAGAAGAAGAATTGGTCCTTTCTCACTTTACTTACCCAACGTCCCACCACAAACCAGCCAGCGTCTGAAGACCATCATTACATCCAGATGTTTGAAAAACTGCTAACTTGGGTCACTTTCAACTCTGAGGTAGTTCTTTTCTCATGGTCCTATTCTCAATACCTCAACGATTTTACAATCATAAAATAATACAATACAATTACACCGCCGGTTTGATCACAACTCCTGTCCTCCTTGTTCTACTGTGAAAATGCCAGTTGACAGTGAATGAAGCACATATACTTTATATTTCACGAGCCCTGATTGGTACAGACCTGGAACACCCAGATGTGATGTTATCCTTCCAGCGGAAGCAATTTGACAGCCACTCGCGCACATAAACTCTTTGTTATTTCCGCTGTCCTATCAGTGACTTACGATGCACGACATTACAGCTAAAAACTGTAAAACTGAATAGTTGCCTCCACACACACATTGCATGACATTACATTTTTAATTAATTGTTTCCACTATACAGAGTATTCAGAGTGTGTGTGTGCGTGCGTGCGTGCGTGCGTGCGTGTGCGTGCGTGTGCGTGCGTGTGCGTGCGTGTGCGTGCGTGTGTGTGTGTGTGTGTGGGGGTGGGGGTTCTGACCTGTATGGATCTCAGCAAGGGTCTGCATGCTGAGGTTGGACAAGCAGCTGCTGACTCTATTACGGGTCCACATCAAAGGCTAAATAACAAACACAAACAGAAAGAAACCATGAAAAGACATGTTTTGTTTGTTTTTTTTTACAAAAAAATACATTCAGTTGAATGCATTGCATAAGTGCTCTAGAGTGGCACGCACGTACGTTCAGGAATTATAAGCGTAATGTGGTTTATTTGAAGTGTATAACGACGGGGCTTTCAGCAGGCTTCTAAGGGCCGGGCCGGGGCCGGGAGCGTGTTTGTTTTGTTGGTGCTGTTTACCTCATCTTCTGGAGAGATGAGAATCTGTCCATCTTCCAGGATGCAGTTGCTAATGTCCCACAGGGGGACCTGTAGAGGTGGCGCCCACTGCAGCCTGGGCTGCTCCGTAGGCACACTCACATTCTTACCCGCATCTGTCAGCGCACACACACATAGGAAAACACAGATATAGAGGCACGGACACACAGACACAAAAACATATACATAATGATAATAATTCCAATATCTGAAAGAAACATTATTCATTTTGATTATGTTTGTGATAGTGTACGTGCTGTTTTTTCTTTATAGAATAGTAGTGTGTCTAATAGGACATGCATGCTAAATACACACACCGGGCATAGCTTTTGACTTCTGCTTGTTACTGCATAATGACACTTATCTCCCTCTACCACTCCCAAGAGTCACCAACACTGTGGCTTTAAGGCCATCTTCCACTTCCTGATGGACCATTACACATCGAAACAAACAGTTGAATTACATTCCTGTTCTGTCTGTCTGCCTGTGCATTTTCCAAAATGTATATTATTTTAATTTTCAATATTGTATTGTATTATATACTATTGTTGATGTAAGGCCATCCTACACACTTGTTGTTATTACATCATTTGTTATTCTAACGTCTAGAAAATGATACGCTGTGCTATGAATGAGAATCTGTTTCAGAATTTAAAACAGCATGACGCCTTTGAGTGTATTTCGTCAGCCGAAGGAGTAGAAAGTTCTGTAACTGCAATATCCGAAGACGCCACAGGAGGTCCATGCTCTGCTACAGAAAACGATCTACGACGTTGCATTAAATGCAGGAGCCATGTTTCATTCAGTCTTTTGAATAAAATGCACCACTAATATATATGAGGTCTTACGGAAATGTGTGAACAGTGGCTGGTCTTATATGGGATTCATTGACTACTACTACTACTACTTAATTTGTTTTTATGTTGATGTTTTGTTTTAATGTTGTTTTAATGTTTTGTTGTTGTTTTTATCTCTCGGGCTTTTACTTTCTGTAAGGTGACCTTGGGTGACTTGAAAGGCGCCATCAAATAAAATGTATTATTATTATTATTACTACAACAAAACAAACATGAATAGATGTTGTGGGGCTTTGGTGAACACATTACCAGACAGAAGGGTTTGGGTGCTGTGCCGGCTTTGCAACTTTGGCCTTTTGAGTTTCTGCGACACCGTCTTCAGGTACTTCCTAAAGTGGATTCCTCCGCCCCCTTTCTGGGAAGCGTCCGCGGTGGAGGCCCCCGGGGCATCGGCGGTGGCTGTGGATGGAGCTGCATGGCCGGGGGTGGAGGAGGAGGTGAGGGCTGAAAACAGTGCCCCTGCGGGCTCCGACACGGCTCTTCTGAAGGGGTGCTTGTGGGCCCCGGGCACCTTCTCCGGCTTGGCCCCAGCGGCGGCGCCTTTTGCCGAAGAAGAAAGAGTAAAAGTCCTTTCGCCCAATTCGTCACTCAGGGCCTTGCGCCAATTTTGAATCCGGCTCCATTTGGTGGTGGCGCTCTTCTGGAACCGCTCCGTCTGCGCCGCCGCCGCCCCGCCGTCCGCCTTGCCCTCGCCTGGCGTCCCCTTGGAACCCGTCTGCCATTTGTAGACGTTCAGTGGGTCGACGTTCTCAGAGGGGGGCTCCGCGGCGGGCTCCTTCTCCACCGCCGCCTCCTTCTCCACCACCACCTCCTTCTCCACCGCCACCTCCTTCTCCACCGCCGCCTCCCTTGGCACGCACTCAGCCGGGAGATCCGTGTCGTTGCCGTCGTTGACCATGTCGGACGGAGTCCTTCGTCAGAGTTTCAGTCGAGGCGTTCGGGGTTTCGACCGGTTCCTGGAGTCTAAAAGCGTTGCTGTCCTCGCGCCGTGAAAAGGCTTCACCTGCTGTGCGAAGCGGATGTCTGTGTGCGCTGCACCCCTCGGCTGTGTGAACTGAGTGAGTGTCACTCCACATTCATGCTTCCTGTGTTGTGTCACTGGTAGGCAACGCGCTAGCGGCTGTTCCACTTGTGGTTGCTGTGCCTGTCGCCTGCAGCTCTCTCCGGCTCCCTGACACGTTGGGTCGCACACTGACCCTGACACGTTGGGTCGCACACTGACCCTGACACGTTGGGTCGCACACTGACCCTGACACGTTGGGTCGCACACTGACCCTGACACGTTGGGTCACCGGGGGCGGAAATTGCGTTTAAATGATTACATCTTCACTTGCTTTAATGTAAATAGTATTGGTACAGTACAGCGGTGTGTGTGTGTGTCACCTTTGTGACACAGTGGAAGTTGAGGTTTAACCATTGTGACTCGTGATCATGCTTAGATAGGTAGGTAGACACTTTATTAATCCCCATGGGGAAATTTTTGATTTGACTGCTTTAAGGGGTGATGAACGGCGGCATTATTTTGTATGAGAAAATTGACACTGAGGATGGACATTTTAGTCTGCTTTCCAAAGAAATGCAGCAACCCAAAATTTTTATTCACATCAAGTAAAGGGTTTGTGCTGCATTGACTGTTTGGTTGACTTCCTGTGGAGGTAGTCTATCAGAAACCACTTCCTCTACATGTTTTCACTTATGACACATCTGCAACACAGTGCAGTTTAACAAGGTAAATTAACAAACACAAGAAAATAGATGGTATTACAACATGTAACATGTAGGCTATTTTTAAAGTGATGCGTGTTGCACTGAAGAACTTTAACATATTTCTGAACACTAAGTGTGCATTCATAAGCAAGTGTTTACTGACAAAAATGTTCTTTCTTTTTCTGCATGGACATTAAGGGTGGGACATCAGTTGTAACGTATAGCTTCTCAGATACATGCAGTGAAGTTTCAAATGCAATGTGGTATAACTTGTACAATGACAAGGCCAACTGTTCATCCAATTGTCATTTAAATCATTACCACCTCATTAGCTCCTAGCACCATTGCATGGAGGTTATTTAAATTGGTGATGTAAGTTCTTCAATTAATAATAATAATAATACATTTTATTTAAAAGCGCCTTTCAGGTCACTCAAGGACACTGTACAGATAAAATAAATTAAAATCACATAGTGACAAAATGCATAAGGCAGGATAAAACAAATCATGTTAAAAGAGAATAATAGTAGTAAAATCGACATAATGATTAATGATTAATGATTAAATAAATATAAAATATATAATAATGCATTGTCGTTGTGATTGCTCCTTTGCTTAGTTTATTAATTGTTTTTACAGCAGTGAAACATTAAAAACTATTGCAATTTCTAAATCGTCCAGTGGGTGGCGTCCTACACTTATTTAAATTCCAGGTTTGTCCATATATCGAGCTGCTGCCTGTTTCTTCGACCAATACTATCGTTAATATTGTCAATTCAAGTATTCTCAAATTGGTCTTTTGAGCAGCACAGAGCTGGTATTGGGACTATTAAGTGACAGTTAAAGCCTAAGATTAGCCAGTTGTGCCTCCATTAATTAAGACATTTTTTTATTTTTATTTTGAGGGACATACAATCAGCTACACATCTCTCAAATATTATCCAACCATATTATTCAGCCATGCATGCTCGTTAGGCCGCAAATGCTATATTTATTTCATGATGGCGAAATGGCATCTTGCTTAAAAAAAAGTTGCGCGTATATGCGCATGGATTTCATACACCAAGTATGATTCTCAAATGTTCATGTATGGAGATTAGAACGACGTCTTTTGCACATGAATATGTTATCTTAACACATGCACAATCTTGTTCGGCACACAAACAGGATCGTGGATGGCTTGGCAAGGCAGCTTTCATAATGAACGCGTCGCAACCCTGCGCTGGAGTGGGCGGAGCCACGTGAGCACCACTACCGACCGACCGAGGAATATGTGTGCGTTCAAGAGAGATGTGGGAGAAATCTCAAAGCCTTGGTGACACACACACACACACACACACACACATCTCGGTACTGCGCGAGTCATCTGGGAAATTCTGAGTTGTTCGCCGGTTGCTGCGGTGCTCAGAAGGCGATCACTCGCATGGCCACACGGACACTTAATGGCTGTAGCTAACACTACACAGCTGCCCGTCTACCGCCCGGTGAAGCGGTAGCTCCTCAGCACAACACGGGGAATGGCAAGAGTTAGCTCGGATCGGCTTTGCAGAGGATACACAGAAGACTAATTACAAGAACCAATCACCGATACTCTAGTCGAGACGACGTTACTTACCGGTAAGTGCAGCTGTTCGTGCAGGTTATTTTAAATGAGCGTTACATTGAAGCAGAGCAGTTCACTGGCTCGTTAATCAGGCGCGTATTGACATGTTCATGTGTGGCATTGATTGGAAACAATCGTATTGTTTGATCCTTCAGCTAACCGTATTGTACAAGTCTTTGTCATTGCTGTTTTATTCATGAATGAACAGAAACTAGCGAAGGAGATTGAGTCTACCTCCGTGTATGCTTGTGTAACGCGTGTCCTTCTTTAACGGTGCCACAATACTGTACTTCTGTGTTCTCTGTCCCTCAAGTTTTCCACAGACCTTGAAACATGACGGTAAAAAAAAAATGCAATAGCTAGGCATGTGCTGTAGAGAGAGAATAGTGTCAATTGTCCAGCTGTCTGCGTCTACCGACTTAGTTCTCGTCCCACTGCACTGATTCCTTTTAATAAGTTGTGTAACATGAGGCTTCCTTCTCAGTCCCTCACACCCGCACATCTGCTGATCACTGGAAACGGAAGAGGTTTCTTGTAAACACCCCATGGTGAATACACCGTTCAGACCCTAATCGTACATGATTATGAACCATTAGGATTACAAACGTGGCACCTCTCCAGCCCAAATGACCTGCACTGACAAAGCTTTTCATTACGTTTTTTTTTTTTTTTATTATTACCGTCATGTCTTTCTCCCCTTGTAGTTCATATTCATTACGTCTAAATCCTAATATTTTCTTGAATAGTTTCCAGTCCACACTACAAAGTTCTATTAACAACTTTATACCAGTAGATTCATTGCACATGTCAGTTCTGGACTGACCTTTTAAATACTGTCAATGCATCAGCATTTGTATGTGTACCAATAACTGTGACCCTTTTTAGTTCCTTCTTTTACGTTGTAGGATTTAGACCACCCAAATCCCCCGTTTTTGTCTCTGACATTTGCATTGCAGTAGTTTAGGCTTTGACTAATGATGCGCAGTGAATACTGCATCAATTCATCAACAGACGCAATTTTTTTTGGGGGGGGGCCGTGAAAAGTACAGCCACCTTTATCCCGCTGTCCATCCTCACGGGCGCAAACGAGCCAACATGGCGCCAACATGACACGCTGCAAACACACCTTTTATCTGTCGTCGTAGTCCTCCCTATCGCAGTAGGCGATGCTTCCCTGACATGGAAGTAATGCTACTGTTACTTCGCCACTCGGTGCACATTCCGTTTTTTTGTGACGATGATGATGATGATGATGATGATGCCTGGGTCTAATCCGGCACAGCTGTAGATCACCATCTCTCCCCAAAAGCTTATGATTATGGTTGCATGAACAGCAAAGTCAACGTGTTTGTATTTAGTTTTTGTCTCACGCCGTGGCTGTGTTTTTAGGTTGTTGTTGGCGCCATCGTTATCCCCACCATGGTGCAGAAGTACCAGTCACCTGTGAGGGTGTACAAGTATCCCTTTGAGCTGGTGATGGCGGTAA
>OMKI01008854.1:7931-21124 GCA_900302315.1 Phycis blennoides | reverse complement strand
GCGAAAGCCAGACTTCTTGCAGATCGGTGGCTGTACAGACGAATACCACAGATGAATATCACAAGAGAAGCGCCGAGGGAAAGCGCTGATTCTTGCCGCTGATGGATCCATCTCCACGCTGTGGAGATGGAGAAACGGACTCGAGTCCGTTTCTCCCTTTGAGAAACGGACTCTAAATCAGACAAAGGTGTGTTTCCACTTACCGCTTCCATGTCGCGCCTGCTTGCTGCCGTCCTCAGAGTGAGTTCAGCCCCGCTGCGTGCTGCTCCAACCGATGCTCAAAGGAAGTCAAACGGCATGTTTTCAGAATTACTTTCATGGCCACGTGACCTGAAACCCTTCCCTCCCTCTGCCATGCAAGCTACAAAAGCAACCTCAGATTTTTACGTTTTTTTTTTTTTTTTCCATTTACTTTTTTTTTTTTTTTTTTTTTTTTACAAAATTTGTCCTTTGAGTTTGTGAACATATTTATTCAAAACCATAAAAAAAGTGCTGTATATTCAATGTAAACACATGCATTTTTTTCTCTGATTGAATGGATGCTCTATTGTGGTCTCTGTGCTTGTGGTCTGAAGTGACCCCCCCTAAACAGGCATTAATGATGGCTTCTCCGTTACCGTTTATAGAATAGAAATGTGCAGAACGAGGCCGTGGTTCAGGTTTTCATTGTTGTAAGGGCGCGTGGGGGTTGTGTTGGGCTGCCTCTTGATACTACTCACAGACTCACTTCCACCGTGTGCAGCAGCACGCCCTGCATGACGACGCCTGCATCCCCTCACCCCGCTCTGCCTGCCACCCAGCGCTCGAAGTGCTAACCTCAACCGGATGTAGACACAGGAAACGGCTCTGTGCGTGTATGCGCTTATGTTCTTTATGCATTGGCACTTTGAGTCAAAGCCATCAATTTGTTAATATGGTATTTAAAAATAGATTGTGCAAAAGTGGTACCAAAATATAGTCATAAAAAGGAATGATACTAAAGGCAACCAAAGAATTTATCCTATTATAATAACATTGAAAGGTTGTGTGTGTGTGTGTGTGTGTGTGTGTGTGTGTGTGTGTGTGTGTGTGTGTGTGTGTGTGTGTGTGTGTGTGTGTGTGTGTGTGTGTGTGTGTGTGTGTGTGTGTGTGTGTGTGTGTGTGTGTGTGTGTGCGTGTTAAATCTAGTACCCCAAAGGATTTCAATGAGGCACTGAAAGACAGCCAGCATTTGTTGTGTTTTGCCAGAAAACAGAGCCACCCTCTCACCCTGCCGCGACCCTTGAGCAAGACGGGGAGGGGGCGGACCTGAGTCCGGAGGAACAACGGGTCCTGGAGAGAAAGCTGAAGAAGCTCCGCAAGAAGGAGGAGAAGGCCAAGCTGAAAGCGGAAGGGAAGACGGTGGAGAAAGTTATCCCAGACAAGCTTCTACCGTCCCAGCAGGCCTTGGATTACCTCACCTGGTGCGTGTCCTCCACAGACCTCCTCTACACTGACTACAAGCCCAGTCCATAAAGGAGCAGTCTTTGGTCATTCATCAAAGATCGGAGGGCCCATAGGTTATTCTGTGTTTTTGTTAGACATTTTGGGGGATTTACTTGTGTGTTGCATGCCGTAAGCGACATACACGATATTTGTTGCTTTAGTTGTTGTTGTCAGGGTAAGAATATGGGCGTCTGCTCACAGGTGTTGAGACATGGCAGGCTAAAGGCTAACGTCTTAGTTTCCCTCCAGTGTACTACAGTCCTCCGTATGGTTTGTAGTTTCCCCCCAGTTTACTACAGTCTTCCATATGGTTTGTCTCCTTTAGCTGGAATGAGAACCGTAAGGCGTGGAAGTTTCAGAAGCTCAGGCAGACCTGGTTACTGCAGCAGATGTTCGACTCTGAGAAGGTACGTGTCACAATTCAGGACCACCACTCCGTACCCTCAAGCCGTTACGTTTCTCATGATCCCAGCATGCTCTGGGATATCGCGGCGTGGCCGCGGCATTCCTACCAGGGCATCAGCATCACGGAGGTCTGCGTCTCTTTGTCTCCACAGATCAAGGATGATCACTTCTCCGTCCTGCTGCTGTACATCGAAGGGCTGCGGGGAACGGCCAGGGACATCACCGTGGAGAAGGCCGAGGCTCTGGTGAAAAGCCTAGGAGATGGCCCCTGGGACAAGGAGGAGCAGCAGAAGATGCAGAGAGCCCGAGAGGTCCTTCAGCTGCTGTCCTGATCAGAACCCAGCGCCAGGATGGACCGCTCATAAGAACTGTCCCAAGCTGATTTTTTGCCACCATGTGATCATCAACTTTTGTTTTTTTCCTTGTGCTGTGTTACATTTTCCTGACCTTCATGTACATTTTGGATCGAAATGTGATCTTAAACCTTTTATTGTTTTGACAGAACCGAGAGATAAGTATTGTTTAATTCTATATTTGTTATATGCACGTGGCTTCTTTGTATGGGCGTCACCTTCACACCAGCTACGGTGAGAGACAGGGGACAAAAGGAGCGGCCCTCTGACGACCTGTCTGAACACACTCTGTCCTGTAGTGCAGGTGGACTTTGGCCTTCAGAGTAATCAGCTGGATCTTACAGTAATTTACCTACTGTACCAATTAAACATCCAGACCCAAGTTGCATATTGGTTATGGTATTCATAAGTATACTCCTCAGTGTATCCTAACCCTTCTACCTTCTGCTGAATCAGTGAGCTAAAGACACATTAACAAAAGAGATTTTCTAGTAAATTATTATTTCATTATATTAGCATTCATTATTTCTTGGAGGTTTTTTATTAACAGCCTGTCAAGCTCCAAGTTGGAAGAATTAAATTCCAACTGACTGCCTTTAGGTATCTATGTATGAGGAATAGTACTTGTATGTGTATGTGTAATAGTACATGTGTTTTCTACACTTAAAACATTTACAAGAATGACATAGCACTGTTACACCAGCAGGGGACATTGTACTAATGAAAGAATATAGATTGAATATAGATTTTATTTGCAAAAATATGAAATATGAAAACCAGAATTCTATAAAAAAAATCTTTATTCTTCATCCACTGACCTCAGATTTACAAACAAATCCACATGGATCCCAAAATCCATTCTACATGTCAGGGACCACAACACCACCAACAACACCTCCTCACATATTTACAACATTGAAAAAAACGGAGTTCACAGAAGATCCAGGAAGCCAGGATCTCCCCTTTGTTGTGGGTTTGGGACGGTAGCGATGGCTGGACTCCTACCTTCACCTGGAACAGAGGGGTGTTTCAGTCGCTGGATGCTGTGTGATCATGTGATCATGTGATCAGGTCTTTGAGGATCCTGCTCAGCAAAATGGACTCACTTGTGTTGGATTCAAACGGAATGTTGTTTAGAGTGAGGAGAGCACGTAGTCGTTCCATTTCTTCACTCTGTTTCCGGAAGTCCTGCAAGATTAACATGAAGGGTTACTGGTCTTGGATATCGGTTGACGTTTAAAACGCACACCGATGTTTATACAATTATCCGCAAAGTCAGTCACATGTACTTACTTCGCTACATTTCTGTAAGGAGTCGTGTGTCTCTGTAAGACCTGGGACCTCTGTTTTCACTTTCACTCTTTGGCTCTTCAGGAAACCAGCATCTTCAAAGATGTCCCTCAGAAGGTTGTTGTACCCCTGCAGCAGAAATAAAGGACCCATGAGTATTGTGAACGCCGGCTGGACTCCCCAAAATGTGAAACATATTCTAAGTAGACTACCATAGTAACGGTGAAGTAACAGGTTAGTCAAATCAAGTAACTTGATTTCATAACCACACATTTGTTTTGACTTTGCAGTGTCTTATTCATCAAAGGGATTATTGATATTGCATAACCTGTATCAGCTGCGACACTCAAACCTTTCAGCATGAATATAGTATGGACTTGGATGTCATTTTTGGACGGATAACAGTGACTTGTGAGTGCCCTGGTTGCACTCCATCCTCCAGCTCCTCTGTCCGTACCTGTTCAGTAATCAGCCCTTCATAACGAGCCTGTTCAGCCTCATCCCATTCCTTCTGCAGCGGCTCACTCAGGATGGGATAAACTCCAGGCAGGAGAACAATCACAAAGCAGTATTCACTAGTAGTCATTTAAGACATGGGAGGAATATATTATTGTCATACTGAAGGCTCATTTGCTCTTGCATGTGTTTCCTAGTACGTTTCGTAGCAGCACACCAGTGATTTACCAAGATACATCACTGGTGTGTTGGCTAAAACAGCTTCTGGTTCTTCTTACCTAGGAGAGAGTGTGGATGGCAAACCAGTGGCGTCTCAAAGGTCACATGGTAAACACAAGTGCTGGGCTCGGACACCTCAGCCAGCTGGCTGCTCGCGCCACATTTCAGGTGGACCTGGCAGGCAATCACAGTTGTTAAACCCAACGGCCATGGATGGCCCAATGCTCTTTTGGGCCATCAACTTTTCCAAAGCATTGCACACATTTATCACTGTTAATTAAGTATGTGTTGAAAAACCTTGCATCAAGTTCAGATTACAAAAAAGGAGGCGTGTCCAAAACGCTACAAACCTTGGTTTGTCGATTTCTACTCGCGCATGCATCCCCATCCCGCATCCACATGCCTGTGAAGGTGTTGTTCACAATCTCCCACTCCTGCCAAATCCTGGAGGAGGGGAACATTGCAAACGAGAGGCCGTGAGAGGTGAAGACTGATGGTCCAAAGCTTGGTCCAGCGCAACATGTGACGGGTTCAGGGTGCAGTGAGTTACCCAAGTATTCCGCTGTAGGCGTTCCATCGAAACGACTGCTCGTGTTGAGTGATGTTGTGGAATGGACAGAATTCATACTTATACCTGTTTAAAATACACATAATTACACACACACAAAATGAATATCGCAATGGTGATATTCATTCTACAATCAATTCAAATGTTGGTCTAATATGCAGCACATGTATTACATAGATAGATCTATAGAGAGAGGTAAACAAATGCTAATGAATTGTTTAGGCCTACGTTATAAAGTGTACTTACATAGACTCTATTAAACTAAAGCACTTTCCAGCCAACCGATGGAGATGTGCTGGACCTAAAAAAAAAAAGAGGAAGAACACTGTTCTTTAATGTAATCAAATTAATCATAGCATTGTTTACCCGGAACCCGAACAGAGCCCTCGTACCAGAGACTGGAGATGGCGTGACTCTGGGTTGCAGTCTGCTTCCTTGAGCCAGAATAGCGTTGTTCAATCTAAAAAGAAAACCCAATTAGAAAATCTAATCGGACCCAGAAGAATTCGAAGGTGATTTATCGTTTTTCCATTACCCAAATGTATTTGGTTCGTCCACAATCTTCATTTTCCCTGCAAACGCAGGAGTTACTGAGGAGACAGAACGGGCTTAAGGTTTAAATGTGTCATCATCACAGTGTACAAGTGCACAGTGCATAAGCAGACACCCGAAACATCAGACATTTACTTACGGAGGAGGTAGAAGAACAGCCATGACCACATAGCGTCAACGGTTAATTAATATAAACAGCAACCAGTTGAAACATCGACGTTATGACATACCGTGGCCACAGCGTCTGTCTACACTGACGGGACCAGGTGATCATGTGGCCGGTCACATGACCATTGCACATGCGCTCTACGTTCCCTCGCATGCGTGGTCCTGAGCCCAGACAAGCCTGCTAGCAACACAACAACACACCAAATACGTCGATATATGATTGTCAGGTATGCGTAGCGACGTGTAGGATCTCTAGTTGTAAAGCTCATGAACGTATCTAAAGAATGATTCATTATCCGAGTAGTAAATATTGCTGACTAAATCAGAGTTTCAAGTCCAACAGCTAAACCCTGCAGCTGTCAGCAGCTCGTCTGGGTGCTGAGGGGCCAACATGGGACGGAAGAACCACCAGGAGGGGAAGGAGAAGAGAGCCCACATGAAGGGGAAGGAAAAAAGACATCACATGAAGGGGAAGTCTATGGAAACGTTCACAGAGGAAATGCACTGTGCACTAGAAGGTAATGTTTAAACTGCTTTACCACAAGCTGCTTCATACTGAGCTGTACATTCAATGCAAATGTCTTTATTGTAATGTCATCTGTACATGAAATATACAAATGGCAGCAATGGATTTCCTACTTTTGCAGTGATAACAAATGTGTTTTATTTGTATATTATTAGCCACCCATTTGTTTCTGCTGATGGCATAATGTGATCACATAATATACCTGAGTGTGTATGTTGTAATAATACCATAGGTTTCATCAATAGTTTATCACTACCATATACATTGGTTTTTGGTGACATTGTGTTTTTGCCGACAGCGAGTTTACAGCCGCAGGATGGAGCGGAGGCGGCTCCGGTGAAACTCCCGTGTCCTCTCGCCATGTGGGACTTGGGCCACTGTGACCCGAAGCGCTGCACTGGTCGGAAGCTGGTGCGTAAGGGCTTCGTACGCGGCCTGCGCCTTAACCAGAGGTTCAACGGCCTCATCCTGAGCCCCATGGGCACCAAGTATGTGACGCCAGCCGACAGGTAAGTTAGTCCCCGCACCTGTGAACCAGAACATGATGAGCATTGGGAAGCTTTCATATATAACCGTTGTCGTTGTGTGTGTATATATATATGTATGTGTGTGTGTGTGTGTGTGTGTGTGTGCATACATGTATATTATATGCTACTATAGTTGCTACTACTATATACCAAGACACACATCTCATCATCATGCGGTCATTCGCGAATCCACTGAAAACTTTACATTGTACACCGTAACACAAACGTTTTTTAATATAAATTAAATTGTCGGATAATGACCCTAATAAATGGATGCATGTTCCGGCCATGAATGCTTTAGTTTTGTGCACAGGACTGTGTTGATATTTCACTCTCTCAAACACATGCAGGATATTAGTAGTAGTATTTGATTCACCTTATATCCACACCAGTCAACACAATGTTTGTTCCTGGTCCTGCTATGCTATTATAAATGACCAAGATGGAATAGTCGACAAGGTCGCTCTCCACTTTAGAGCTTGTGATGCATTGAATCCAGTCTTATGGCGGTGGAGAATTAGCTAGTTACAGATATATTATTATTAGTAATAGTAGAAGCAAAAGTAGGTAAATCACACTGCCTTCTTTGTAATTGTACTCATCAGCCACGCCAACATCTATCATCTCCTTGTATTGTTTGAGCAATTCTTTATTAATCGGACCCAACCCTGACAATTCTTTAATGGATTCGTCGTCGCTATACACAAGGGAAATTTCACAATATAATAATAATGAAAAATATACTTGGTTTTCCTGAACCTGCGACAGGGTCGCAGGTTCAAATTGCACAAAAATACAATTCACCATGTGTGTAATGTGTCCTGATGTTGCAAGCAGATGCAGCTGCAATGATTTATCGCCAGCCACAAACGACAACAAATACCCTGAATGCAAAACATGTTCTCTCCATCGCCAGAGAAATAGTGGCTCAGAGTGGACTGGCAGTCATTGATTGTTCCTGGGCCAAGCTTGAGGAGACTCCCTTCAACAGGATGACTGGATCCCATCCGAGGTTGCTGCCGTACCTGGTGGCGGCCAACCCAGTTAACTACGGCAAGCCGTGCAAGCTGTCCTGTGTGGAGGCGTTTGCTGCCACCTTCTGCATCGTAGGTGTGGCCCCAAACGACGACGTGAATATTCATGAATGACGTGATACGAGACACCGGTGTTCTTAATTTAAATTGTTTCCTCCGTGGTTTCTGGGAGGCGTACTCTTAACATTGTTTATTCTCATTTAGAATCAACAACCCTGTGCTTAATTCTAGATTTGATTTAATAGTTCCTTAATAAAGACAATAAAATGTCAATTCATTCACGTTTTGTTTGATGAACATTACTTTATATTTATATATTTTTTCGCAATAGTCTTTACATACAATATTTTGAATGTAGTGTGTATGTCAGATCTGTGAAAATGTGAACTTTACGTTCTGCTCCGCAGGATTCCAGGACTTGGCGACGCTGCTTCTGAATAAATTCAAGTGGGGGTCGGCGTTCCTGGAGCTGAACAAGGAGATACTGGGGCGCTACGCGGCGTGCCGGTCAGAGCAGGAGCTTCTTGCTGCAGAGAAAGAATACCTGACTGCTGTCCCAGAGGACGAGGACGACTTTGGTAATTCAGGGAGACTTGCATTGTTTGCACTTGTACCAAATGAGAGAGATGAACATCTCTCAGGGGTCATCATAGTTACCTCATTCAGACCAGGTCATCCCAGATGGATGATGGATGATGGCTGTCAAAGCAGAAGTACAGCACTTGACAGTTACAACAATTAAAAACAGACGCATGTTTATATTAAGCAGAAATCTCAAAACAATGGCTTTACTGTTTTCCCATTGATTGTGCTATTGGGGCAGTTGAAAATAGTGAGCACTGTTTTTTGCAGATCCCTTTGATGTGGACTCAGGGAGAGAATGCATCAGTCTCAACAGGCCACAATGGTGAGAATCCAAGGGCTTGGGGGATAATATTGACATATTAAATAGAGCTAGTCTTAGCTTTCATCTGTCCCTTTTACTTAGTGCTCCTGAAGAAGAGGATGATTCTAGTGAAGAGGAGGATGCTGGTGAGGATGATGGTGATGAAGAGGATGAGGAAGATGGTGACGAAGAGGAAAATAAAACAGAAGATGGGGTGACAAGAGATAACAGCAAGTGACAATTGATTGTCACTTGCAAATAGGCAAACTATTTTGATAAGTTAAAGTTATCAGTTTGTAAATAAACAATTGTATATGTTTTACATGTCTGTGTTATTTTATTGTGTATATTTTAAGTGTAAATTATACATCATGTGTGATTGGCAAAAAATGAACGTCAGCAAAACTTCTGGCTAGTCCTATGTGGTGCGAATTCAGAGGATATACGGGCAACAAATACAACAATATTGTAGAAATTCGTCAATATCGACTCGGACACAAACCAAGCCCACAGCCTCACCCGTGGTGTCTATGCGTGGTGCATCCAGTAATGCAACATCAAGACGGAAGTGTCCACCAAAGTGCGACCTGAGTCCATATCAATAAGGCCAAGTTGAACCGGGTTGTGAATGTGGCGAGGGGGCGGGCCCAGTGGCGAGGGGGCGGGCCAGCGGGACCGCCCTCCCCTCTTTGCAGTAACATTGTTGTGGAACGACGTCACAGCCCGAAAATGAAGGCGCAGAGGCAGCCATTACTGGAGGTTCTGTAATTATTTTATTCCTAATAAATACTCGCGGAAAACTTCCATGGCAAGAGCCACAAGTCAATTGGCAAGTATTGTAGTTTCCACGTCTGTGACACTTCGATGGCAGCTCTTGCGGTGTACAGTGTGACGGCTGTTTGACAACAAATCGTTAGGTCGGGCCTTGGCCCAGCAGCGGTGCTAGCCCCGGAGCAGCTAGCGCAGTACTAGCCAGCAGAACAGCTAATGTTAAGTTAATTTAGCGGCTCCAACGCCCGGTATTAGTTGGTATCACAAGTACTACGAGTGGTTTTGGGTCGGCGTGACGTTTGTCCGCGCAGACACGCTTTATGTAACGCATGCCAGGTGTTCCTGAGAGGGTCGCGGTGGTCTGGGAAGGTTAGCTCCTCTGGGCGCTCTTCGTGACACGGGCTGGCCAGCTTCGCGCTTCTTACGACGCGCGGCTAGCGGCGGAGCTAACGGTGGAGCTAACGAGGGAGCTAGCGGCGGCAGGCTACATGTTATCAAACATGCTCACTAGTTTGACGGCAGCTCATTCACCTCAATACAGAGCAGACACGCGTGTGCGCTTGACAATCGCGGGGAAGTGAAACCGACGCCTGGATAACAGTTTGTTTCACATTGGGCCTCTCTCAGAGCGAGGACGTCGGCTGGGTTTGTCAAGTTTTTAACTTGCTGTCAATGGCCGGCTTCTCGGTTTACAAGGCAGCTAGCTCATGTTAGCTCGTGTTAGCTCGCTGCTAGCAGGCGTTACGAGCCCGCAGAGAAACTTTGTTCAGGCCTGATGATGATCCGAGCCCCCGTCGTGCCTCGCTCACATTCGGCCCATGAAGTAATCATGATTCCTTTCCAGTGATAAAGACTATTGTCAGAATGGTCAGATTAGAGGTGTAGAGAAGAGTCCTGGGTTAATGACCACACCTTTGAGCCTCAGTGATCTACCTCTTATTAATGAGAGTGGAGCAGGCCAGCCCTGGCCAGGGAGACGACCTTTCAGACTCATGACGGTCGGACTTATTGAGCAGAAAGTTGGAGAAGTTCAAAGAGACATCGCCTGAAGCAAATAATAGCACTTGTGCTAATTTCTCAGATCGTGACCATGCAGTACAAGTTTGCCTGTCGGGGAGTGTATTCGCCAGATTTCACATCCACGTCGGGTTTTTATGTCATGAAATACAAATTTACTAGTATGGAAACAGCAAGTTGGTGCTATTATCTGTTGAGCAGTTGCATACGTTGTGGCTCTCCTCTTTGCCCTGCAGGGTGGGACCGTCAGTGTATGAACTCGTTTAATGGATCGTTCCAGTGTTGTCTTGTCAACTAAGTTTCCAATCCTAAATATAAGACCCCAATCTGACCCACCAAGAGGCAAAAGTATTTTCTCTTGTGATATTTACTTTGTTTTATCCAAATGTCATAGGTCATAATACCAAATGGATAGCATGGCATGCTTTTAGAAACCTGTTTATTCATCACTTGAACGGTTAGAGGAACAATTAATTCGTTTTTACTACTAATATGAGGACATGGGAGGACCTTTTGAGCACTTTAAGTATGCGTTATTAATATGTGTAAGAGAAAGAACTATTATGGTATGGGTTTGATATGTCTTCCTATGTTTCTGATCATGCAGATTGGTTCAGGGCAGTCTGAACAATGTTGTTGAATATAAAGACACATTCATTTAGCCATAATGAGGAACTGTATTTGCATATGAATGCCAAGTTGGTTATTTCTGTAAATGTGAGGCGTTCACTTGCCGGTCGCGATGTTGAAATCCTCAAAATGAGGTTAAATTTGGTGTTAATGGGATGTGTTTCCATCTCCAGAGCTTCTGTGTTTAGATTCTGGTATCCGCGTCATTGCGACTTAGTCATCTAACTGCTTCCCTCCCTCTCTCTCCGGTTCCAGTATGATGTTGTGCCCATTCAGACCAGCGTTGTCATCTGTCCCTGCCCGCATCCATCAATGGTAAGAAATCAGCCCGACTCCTGCTCGCCACTTGCTATCCCAGGTGCAAGTAGCGGCCACTGTCCCAGCATGGAGGGCCCGTCCTCGGAGGCCCGGGGCGCAGGCAAGCCTGCTACCCAGGGCACAGAGCTACGGACGCAGACGGCCTTGCAGGCCTCCCAGCCTCGCAAGAAGAGGCCCGAGGATTTCAAGTTTGGCAAGATCCTGGGAGAGGGCTCCTTCTCGACGGTACGTAACCTGCATTCCATTTAGCTTATGAATTAGCCCCGGATAGATGTTGTTACATGCAAGCATTCTTGTGGTCAAGATGCTTAAGTGAATTTATACGTGGGTTGTTTTGAGGTTTACTGATGAGAAGTGGCTGAGGAGACGGCGCACATGTTGTCAAGGCGCATAAATATACATCCTCGGTGATGGGTTGTATCCTTCTGATTTGTTTTCAAAGGTTGTCCTGGCAAGGGAACAATCAACGGGGAAAGAATATGCAAGTAGGTAGAATCTGATGCCTGGACATGTGCTGAGTGGCAGGCTGCATTGAACATTTGGTTTTGTATTTCCTCACGGCTGTAAGCCCTCCTGTGTACTGAACTGTTCCTCCCGATGTGTTTTTCAGTTAAGATTTTGGAGAAGCGGCATATTGTGAAGAACAAAAAAGCCCAGTATGTGAAAAGAGAACGAGATCTGTTGTCAAATCTTGATCACTCGTTCTTCGTCAAACTCTACTTCACCTTTCAAGATGACGAGAAGCTGTGTATCCTTAAACAAAGATGGCATGCCGTGTCTTGTGAAGAACTACTGAAAAACATGCTGTTCCTTTTCAAAGTGCGCAGGTTATTAAAGTTCCTGTGACTGCATGTGTGCGGTCATGTTTACATGGCCACTTATTCATGTAAACCATTTTTATATGCGTCTTCTTTCCTTAACACTTTTTTTCAGATTTTGGTCTTAGCTATGCTAAGAATGGAGAACTTCTAAAATACATTCGTAAAATTGGTTCTTTCGATGAGACCTGTACTAGATTCTACTCTGCAGAAATAGTTTGTGCGCTAGAATATTTACACAATAAGGGGATAATACATAGGTAAGATGATCCACTGTCACATTTAATTTGGTAAAACCATTACTTCTTGTAATTAACTCGCTGAAGAGCTGGCCTCACTCAAATATGTCTCTTTTATAACAGAGATTTGAAGCCAGAGAATATTCTTCTGAGTGAAGATATGCACATCCAAATCACAGATTTTGGGACTGCAAAGCAGTTAACTGACAGTAAGCAATGTACGTCGGACAGCTGTGACCAGTCTCCTACCTATATGGACTCTTTTCTATAAAGTTTCAGTAATTCTCTGTAAAGTGGCTTTCATTGTCGAATCAACTTTTTTTTTTTTGCCTTGTTTTGCAGCAAGAGCAAACTCCTTTGTCGGAACAGCACAGTACGTCTCCCCAGAGCTACTCACCGATAAGTCAGCCTGCAAGAGGTAAAGAATCTCCGCCTGGCCGCTCCATTACCGATTTTGTTATGGGGCTGACGGTGGGAACCTCAATCGTGATTGGTCTAATGTAACCTCCTGCTTTGTTTTCAGTTCGGATCTTTGGGCCCTGGGATGTATAATATATCAGCTGGTAGCAGGTTTACCGCCCTTCAGAGCTGGGTAAGCACTGTACACTGTTTCCACTCTTCTGACACAGCACAAGGGTCCATGTGTGATCACATCCCAGACTTGATAACTTTCCGCTAATATCTTGGATGTGCTAGGAGAGCAGAGAACATATTTTGACTCCTTTTTAAAGCTAGTGGGACAAGCATCAGCTGAATGTTGCATCATTTAATGGGGAAACTCCGAGTGATTATATATATGACAGTTATTAGTGTTCACCCAATTCTTGCCCGAGGAAACCTCCCTCCAATTACTGTCAGTCACTGTCACTTGGCTAACATTTACTGTTTCCCCCCCCCCCCCCCCCCCCCCCCCCCCCCTCCGCCCCCCCCCCCCCCCCCCCTCCCTTTCTTA
>OMKI01008845.1:0-12606 GCA_900302315.1 Phycis blennoides | reverse complement strand
GGCGGGCCCAAAAACCCCCCCCCCCCCCCCCCCCGGTCAGGGGCTGCCCTCCCCCATCCACGCCGTTCTCCCCGCTGCTCCAGCGTCTGCCTCGGCTGTCGGGTCAATGTGCTTCCTGCCCGCTGATGCTAAATGCGTAGCAAACTAATCGGCCGGCCGACTCCCTTTGAGGTGTGCACTGTAGGCCGCGGTGAAGTGGAGACGGCCGATAAACAAATCCTCTTAGTCTGATGACTGAATCGCGGCTCAAACAAAGTGACAAGGGGAATAATGGGGTGTCCTTGTGGTGTCTGCGTCTGAAGGTGAGGTTACGAGAGCGATTTGGCTGACAGCCGTCAACTTGTTTGCAGCCATCAGACTAACAACGCGGCCTGACTTGCATCTCGCAGCCATCGCCGTCAGGGGGAAACCACATTTCATCATGACCACGACGATCTTATGCAAGATGTTGAAAGAGCGTTTTGTAGGTAATTAGACCCGAGGGATAAGCAATTTAAAGAGTAGTGCACACATTACAGATACTGTCACCATGACTATGGCGGTTTTCCATCAAAGGTGGGTGGACGCAGGCTGGGTCGGAATCCATTTGGAATAGAATTCAATAGAATATTCGGACCACAGAATCCCGATGAATTCTAAATGAATTGTCTGGTCCAGGCTGCAAAACTTGTATGTATGGTCAGGGTTTTTTAAACAAGGTTACAATATATTTTGCTTGCCGCCGTCATTGCGATGATGGACAGAGATAGAGGACTGAGAAAGAGGTCTTCTGTTTCATCTCTGTGGACTGGACGAGTTTAAATTAAATGGCTGGTTTGCTACAGCCCTTCCCCTGCCACTGCCTCGCCACACTGCTGCTGGAAATATGTTTACAAGAATGTGCAACGGTTACAAAAAGTTAAACTAATACTAATACAGGTAATGACAATATGATAATAATAACACCGCATAATATTGCTTCACTGTTGACTTATAAGGTACATGGCACAAACACAGTTGGGGCAGATTAAATAGAAAAAGCAATTGAGATTTTAAGAAGCAACCAATGCAATAACCACAGCCGTCTAATTAAATGTCTACATTTAACTGCCTTGTGTTGGCCCCGGATTTGAAATCAAAGTTTCTGTGTAACAATGGCATGCTTATCTGTTCGCCCAGCAAGATAATGTAAGGGCTATCACGATGGTCTTGGAACACTGTGTAAACAGCATGCATCTTTTAGACATGAGTCATAATACATTAATGACTCAAGCTATATTTGGATCTGGCATCTTAAATGTGACCACAGTAGGAAAGAAACATCCTTCAAAAAAGCGGCATTACTTTCATATATTTTATTTTCCTGCTTTCGTAGGTAATACTATTTCACATGGTTCCGTTCTTTTATTTGTTTGACATTTTATCTGTAAAGGTCTTGATTTCATTCTAGCTTGGCTTGTAGTTCCAAAATGGTGTTCTATGACTTGGAAAAATATTAGATATGAAATGCTGTAATACAAGACCAAGCATAGACCTCAAGCGTATTTAAGTCCCCTTTGAGGACGTTGACAAAAAAGGTTCAAATGGCGGGTTTAGTTTCAGAAATCTTAGCACAGGCTTTGTGTTAGCGTTACACTCGGTGCACTTGACAACACAAGCCGTCATTAGGCCTGGCTGGACTCTGCGGAGAGATTCTGGAAGCATTTATTCGGGTAAAAGAATAATGAATAGCCTCTGTCATCTCAACTCTGTCTTCGATTTTCCTAATCCAGGCAATCAGGTGAACTCTGGAGGAAGTAGCCGTGGCCCCTGTGATTGCGTCCATGTGTGGAGTGTGTTTTACAACCTTTGACTTTGAGCTTGACTGACAGAAGACGAGGGCCCGGTGGTTTGGCACCGCGGTGGTCCCGAATCACCGTTGTGACAGGACGTCGGGTCATCACGGTTCCTCCAATCGTGCATTGTGTGGCATACAGGTTTTTTCGCGCCCCAGAAAAGGAAAGTGTGTCGCGTGTCATCACCCTCCTATCGCTTCTCTCTTGTGATTTGAGTGCAGGAATTATTCTAACCATTACAAATGTGTTATAAACCCGCCTTCGTGAAATCGAACAACTCCCAAAACCAAACTAAGTAGTTAATTCAACAGGGAAGAAAAACCGAAGACAGAGGGGGCTTTTATTTTGTTTTCGAATCTAAACTGCCATATTTTCTGCCAGCTGTCCTCTGTTCTGCATACCTGCAACGTACGAGGGCTTTCACATAGGGAGAATAAGGAAGCGCTAAGGGAACAAACAGACGTCAATATACTTAGCGAGTATACGCCAACAAAGTGGAGTGATATTCCTCAAGGGGCCTGCCCGTAAGCTGTTTCCACTATAAATATTAATAAACGCCCACCAGCCTGTGATAGAGGACAGGGGTCCGAGTCGCTGGCCAGCGCCCGGATGTTGTGAAGAGGCCGATAAGCTGACATTTGTTCACGGCTCTCGTTCTATATTTTATTCATGATTTCTATTGGATATGGCATCGGCGTATAATACCACCGACTGGTTGAGATATTCTTTCTTTATCTGTCCGTCCGTCCGTCCTCAAGCTTCTTATGCATGATTTGCATGTCCAGTCCTCCTCGTCAAATGTCCCTGAAAAAACTGCTTAAGTTTAAGCTTGCCTGCAGGATTGTGCCCTGTTTACTGACGAGTATGTATTGAGGCTATCTGGCTATCTGGACTTTAACTTTACTTATACAGAGATAGTATTGGGCCTGGGATTGTTAAATGAATATGGCATTAACACAGTCATATAATTTAGAACCTGCAGTCTTTCGGCTGGCAGCCTTTTTGCCCTCCATCTGTGGTTGTGTTTTTAATGGCCCGTGCTTCCCTGCTTAGTTACTCCACCGTCGTAACAAGAATCTTTGGTGTCGGAGCGGTTGTACAGATGACCTTATCTAAAGATCAGACCGGTCCCGTAAAGATGCGGCCGCGCTAACCGTTGTGGCCTAGCCTCTCAGTATCCACAGCATTTGTTTTAAAGACATTCCGGCGCAGGAAGAGGTTGTGGTGATTCTTGTGTGTTAAAGTGTGAAATTGAGCAGCTTTCATGCTAAGCTGTATGTTTTAGATCCAAGATCAATGTGTTAATTAGTTGACTACATCTTTTAGCCTTATGAAGCCTCACTTCTTATTTTATTATATATAGCTCAGTTGCCCCAAGGCCTGAGAGATCAACACTGCTTCATCTTAGTTGAAAAGGTGTTGCAACATCGATTCTCAGGATCTAAGCCAGACCTTAAGTAGCCATTTTGTTTGGGGGGGGCTTTTTGTGCTAATTCCAACTGCCACTTGTTCCATTGAACTATCGCCATAGTAAGTTTGAGATTAAAGTCGAGATAAAGGGCGCTGAATTTATTACGAGGAAGAGTCCCCGCACTACATAAAGGATATGTGTTCCGACACGTGATGCACACAGTGTTTTTCCATTCTGTGAAAAATTAACAAATGCAATTAGAAGACATATACTTCAACCCATTTGTATTCTTTATCCAAATTCAATACTCAACAAAAGATTAAATATAGTAGCCTACATTTTATATATTTTTTTATCAAATAATAAATCAAATAATCAATTATATTCCTCATAATATAATTACGTTTCTGTTTATTCTATTTTTCTATTTATGTGTTATTTTATTATTTTCAAATGCATGCTTTGCCTGAAAGCAATTTAGCTAAGGATAGGTCCGCCTAAGTATTGTTCAACTGTTTGATGTTCATTTAACCAAAACGTTTTTTTCCACTTTTAATTAAAAGTGCTGCAGTTCACTAACCCAAAAGGATTAACTGATCTCGAGGGTAAGCCATGTTTTTAAAACAAGGTTAAGCCATGGTTTAAAAAACAATTGCTTCAATAAAATCATATAATATTCACTCTGATGTCGACAGAGCAAAACTCTATCAACTATCAACAAAGTATGCTTTCAAAGAATGTGGGAAACGGTTAAGTGAACAATGGGTTATTCTATTCATTGAACCCGGTGACTAAAAGATAAAGCAAGAAGCAAATTTTAGAGGGATCAGAGCAGTTATGAGGCGATGTCTGACTGGTGGAATTCAAAGTAGACGTTAACCAAGAAATATTGTACTATTGTCGAGATTTGTGCTTATAATATATATATATTAGGGATGGGACGGTTTATGAAAACCGTCCGAACTGTGTGCGTTCGGTTCATGCGCTGCTCCTTTTCCTCATAGGCGAAGCGTGTACATTCCAGAGCAGAAGGTGGCGGTACTGCGCCTAAAGCCAACCACCAGTAGTAAACAACAAGAAGAAGCGAAGCAGTGTAGCCGGGTGTAGCAGATAGAAATAGAGTATTGGGTCAGTTGTTGTGGAGAATTGTGTGGGTATGGCGGGCAAGCTAGCAACCAGAAGTTGCTAGCTTGTTAGAAGATGCGCCAGCAGCACTTTATAGGGCCATCCTTAAAAATATTTCTGTTTGCAGTAACATCCCAAAAAAAAAGGGTCGGTAGGTAGGTCTATATATTTTTTTTTCCAAAATTCTAAGTAAAAAAAAGTAAAATTTTGGTCATACGTCGGTATGAATTTAAACAGATTTGCATATTGTGACGTCACTGGGTCTCCAACCCGTAAAAGTTTAGTTTCCTTGACATCAGTCGACACGGTCACTGTAAGACTCGAGGGGAGAAGGGATGGGTAAAGATCTGGCCACAGGTCTTCCAGAACTTCGTGTCCCGTTATAGCGGTGTCGAGATATTTCAATGCATTTTTTAAATGTATTGCTACGGTGCCTGAACCCGTATAACTTTGAACGGTGACCGAGAATTTTCTTTACTGCAGCCGCAGCCACAATAACAGACAAGCACGAACCATTGATGAAATGAAGCGAATATAAAAGAAAGAACATAGCGTAGCCTACGTGTGTATGTAGGCAATTTATATTCGCGATACTTACTAAAATATTTAAATGGTTTTATTTGCATTAGTTGTTTGAAAAGTAAAAAAAAAAACGGTCAGTCTTAACGCAAGTTTACAACCGGCAAATCGGTCGGACTAAAAGGGAAAAAAATATATATTTGGGTCGGTCCTTAATTGACAGGGTCGGTCGGGTTACGGCAAACCGAAATAATTTTAAGGATGGCATAGGTCTGCTGTATGGGACCACTTTGCATTTAGAGTGACATACGATGACGGCGGCAAGAAAGTTGTTGACAAAAGTCAATCAACATATGACAATCAACATATACCGAACCGAACTGAAAACCGTGACCACAAAACCGTGAACCGAACCAAACCGTGGATTTTGTGAACCGTTCATTCATAGATACATACTGATGCATGGTTAAATAACAAATGCGATGGGCCTATTAGCTGGCAAAACAACAAAATACCAATAGATGTGACAGAGAGACAGTGCTGTTAGATGTATTACAGTATTTATTACCCATTTTACTGATTCTACTGATTTGCAAGGCTGGCCCGAATAAGTTATTTCAAGCTTTGGATAATCGTTTTCCAAATTAATATTAAAATATTTGGAGATAAAACAAAGACAGGAAAAAAAAGGCAATTCAAAGTGCGTTTCTTTCCCTGCCTGAATCGGAGACCACGGCTGCAGAATCCCGTTTTTATCAACTGATAATTTTTTCGGGGGGTTTTCATTTCTAGTGTTATGTTAATAACACAAAAATGAAAACTACAGTATCATGTAAGATTGCCTCATGGACGTCAATGGCTTTCGGATCCACTCATTGGTCCCAGTCCGGCAGAGCTTCAGTGTAGCCTGAAGGTTGATGGAGACACATGGCGTCCGTAGTATGAGAGTAGGCCAAGTTCCAATTATCACAAAGCAAATAGGGACCTTGAACATTGTGCCGAAGTTTTGATGAAATTGCACAGCAGGACCAGCGCTATTCACCTGAAGAGAAATCACACTGGTGCTTTTGTGAGTGCCAGATCGCCATGAAAAGGAAACACATACCCATTTTATTCAGCAAAACCAACCTGTTATTATTAGTAGGCAGAGCTTTTTGTTATCCTCTGTCTTGTTTAAACATTGAAATAGCTGCTGAATATGTTCATTATTAAAATCCTTCTATTACCGTGCTTACCGCAACCTCTTATTTCTATGGCTGCAGCTGACTATTGGGAACGCCACCATGGAAAACAAAATCCCGTGGAGAACCACAGAATTTAATAAACATTTGATATAAAAAAACAAAGCATTCAAAGCCTGAATGAAGATTGGAATACCTGCCTAACAAATTATGATTCATATCATATTAATATTTGGGCTCAGCACTAATACTGATGGATAGTCCTGCTGATCAGTCTCTTGTTTAAGAACTTCAGGTTACAGTTTTATAACCGTTGTTTAAGTTGATTGTTAGACAGTTGGTTTAGTTGTTCCAATCAGTTGATGAATTCATGGTTGTGACTTAGCAAGTTGAAATGTCCAACCTTTGCTGCTAATAGCCTCAGAAATGCTAATATTAGGTTGCATCGTTTGAGATAATTTTAAGATATATACTCTTTATTAATAATGATAATAATAAATGTATTATATTCCCTAGCTGCGTGTCAGTTACAAGCTACAGACATTTTCATTACTTAAGACATTATCCAGATAATAATCGATAACTAATGGACGATAAAGACGAGGGGGTGAATGTTACTTTCAGTCCTGGTATGGATGGATTACAGCCAGCTTGATCATGGAGGAAAGAGGGCGGGGTGGTGGGGTGAGGAGAGTTTCCACCCATCAGGGGCAAAAGTAATGTCCGTCTGAGATGAGAAGCCGGGGAAGTAGGCCCTCTAGGAGATGAATGTTCTGTCCTGGCGGGTTAGGAGGTGTGCTGATTGAATCTGGACTCGCTGGATAGACTCACCTCAGCTCGCTATGGCTCGCTATTTTTTTTGTCAGGGGAGGAGAAAAAAAACGACGACTGAAAAAGGTTTCTTTGCCACTTGAGAAGAAAGCCTTTTCGTCTCTGTCTGAAGTTCTCGACGTGTTGCCGGGCCCGCGCTGATCTGCGATGTTTGGCTTTGGTTTCAGTGCAGCCACGGCTGTTCCCCTCGTCCGGCCTGCTTTGTGCCTCCGAGGGTCTGACCCGAGATGTCTTTGGGAGATCTGCAGGGATTCTGGAAGTTAATACGTTACCTTTATACCTTTTATTCTAAGGCTACGTTTTACTTGTATTTTTCGACGACGTCGGCAAAAAACATCCCCCAAAAAAACCACAAGATCAGGCGAGCAGGGCTATATTTAGATGTTGTCACACTTTGTGCGTGCGCGCGTGTATGTGTGTGTGATGTGCGACAGCATGTGTAGTTGATGGATAGTTTGTCGTGCCGCTGTGCCCCTGTATTAATATACAAAGACATTTTTAACATTGTTGTGTTGTCCCATAATCGTAGTAAGAGCTGGACGAATTGTTAAAACAAGTCCTCCTCACTAGCCCGGTAACGACTAAACTAAAGTGCCAACCGTAATTCTTAGACATTAGAAATCATTATTATGACCGCAATGGTTTTCTCATTTGGCGCTAAGTTAGAAGGTTGCAGTATGTGAAAGTGATTTCACACAATGGCACTATGAGAAAAACTGACTATAGCACTTCTGCACAGGTGGGAATTATTCAGATTTGTTCACAATGTGATAAAATGTTGGCGAGGCTGCTTGTTGGTTAATTGCATTCATAGCAGCGCGATCCACGGCTGTTTTTACCTGCAAAAAAACGGATGAAATTTGTTGTACACTAACTTTGTTGTAGCCTACATTATCTACCACTCTCGTGTCGTCGATGAAATGTTCTTTAAGTCATATTATTAGAGAACCAAAGGAACCGTCATCTAATTAATCTGCCAGCAGATGGCCTGTTATGGCCTCCACGTTTATATTCTCTACACAACATGCATTGTGTGACATCGTACCTAATAGGTCATACTAATAGAAATAGTCCTTTGACTTTTTATTTTTTATTTTACGCGTTTCGAGTAAACACCATACTTATGCAGACAACGTTGTCGCATAAAGGCTTTTTAATTAATAGGATAACCTTTGAGCACACAACCTCTGTAACCTGAGCAGGCCTTCAGGGACCAGGCGGAGTCTTCCTGTATGCCACGTGCTGCTCTGGATACGCGCCTGACCTTTCGTAGTACTGGTGCACCATCTTTTTTTTTTGGCCTTACTCTGTAGCTAGACTTGCACACCGCCTCGTTTTGAGGTTTTCGGTAATCTCGCAGATGTTCCGAGATAACTGGGATATTCCGAAATCACTCGGATGTTCTGGGATCACTCAAATGTGGCCAGGAATCATGCAGATGTTTTTTCGAAATCACTCCGATGTTCCGAAGGTCACGCATATGTTCAGCAATCATCCAGATGTTTTGAAATCAGGCAGATGGTTCCACGAGTCGACGAGAACAAACACGCTGATTAATTGGCAACAGATAGAGGCGAGATAAACACAACAGTCGAGTACAGTCGGAACTACCTGGTTCTCCCAGGTTTCTCCCAGGTATCCCAGAGACAATCACTTGGAGTTTAGCAGATGCTTAAATCTGTGGCAGATTCTGTCATGGTCCTAGTAATCTGAAACTGACTTATCACGCTTATTGTAGGATACATATAATCATTATACTGGGGAGTTAACCTGATTTCTGCCTTTGAATTTCATCACTGTATAAATGGATGGAAATGGGCAAACACATCTTTCTCTCACTTGTGAGATGTGATAACTATGTGGCAAAACATCAGAGAATCAAGCCACCTTTTTTCACTCTCGGATTTAGTTTGAGAACGAGCTGGCAAAAAGTGTGTGAGTAATGCATTTGAAAATCATCTTGAAATGAACTGATTTTAATCTTGATAAACGAATCGTTTTAAGCCATTGGGCAACGTTGAGCATTTTCCATCATTTATGACGGTTTACACGCGAAATGATTGATAACTCATAAATTGAAAAAGAAAAAATCTATAGATGAATCCACATGGAAAGTAATCGTTAATCGCCGTCCCCCCGGGGTGGCATCCTGTTTTAATCCCAAGGCGTTGTTATCTGAAAGGGCTCCCGTCCCTCCTACTGCTAAACTTTGGTCTAAAGACCTAATTGGAGACCCTGGATTGTCCGGCTGTGTCACCGGTGTCAATGGACGCGCGAGAGCACGCGTGCCACCCGGAGACAGTCTCCCCATTCAGGGTGACCCGCCTGCCTTCAGACCCCGCTCATCAGGGACAGACCCCCGACCCCGGACGAGAGGCGCGGAAGTCTGTCTTAATGAAGACGAATGAATCACTTGTCAATCATTATCCTCTAATCGCCTCCTAATTGTTTTCCTGTTCAGTAAAAGTAATGGAGCGGATCACAATTTGGCGTCGTGACGACACCAGAGGTGTAGGAGCCGGGATCGGTATGTTGCGAGTGAACGCGCGTGGGATCAGTGAATGGTTATTAGGGGAACATCAGACGTCAAAGTGATGTTACACCTGAAATAATGAGCCTGTCCTGCCTCCATCTCTCGCTCTCTCTCTCTCTCTTTCTCTCTCTTGTGCTCTCTCTCCCTCCATCCCACTGGCTCGCCCACGGGTCTCTGCACATCGCTCCGCTTTGTTCCTCCCTCTTTTAAAGGCTCTGGAAGGTTCTGATTGGTTACACAACACCCCACACCCCCCCTCTGGTACTTTTGTTATTTAGAACCGTGTCAAGAGTTTGTTCATTTAAGAAGTGTCCCTTGATAAGAAAGCACGTTCGCCTTTGCAATAATTCACAGAGTTGTGTTGGGCGGCAGAATACGTAGGCGTGCTTGTCATACATTTCACCTATTATAAATCTTTTTTTTTTCATTATTTCTTTACCCCCCGTGCTACAATTTTTGCCGACCTTATCCTCCAAAAGCATAACACATAAAGGAAATATGTCAGTACCGCACTTAGGAGTCGTCCATTCACAATAACGAAGAAACTAAAAGTTAGAAACGAATGCACTTAATTACATGACAACAAGTTAGCCAGACAGTCACAGTGGGAATGCTGCCACAGCTGATCTTTCCAACACACAGTTTGTAAACAAACCAGCAGATTTTACCACTCGCCTTTTACCCAGGCAGACGAAAACAGTAATTTGAGCAAATGTTTCGCCTACTACGACTACGACAGCTTGTGTTGAGCTATGAGCGATTACCTTGTTAGTTAGCGAACAGACTAACTGAGAGGTTTTAGCGCAGTATTTATTCAGCCATTGTTATGTAACAATGTATTAGCCCATTTTTTGAATACGGTTAAATTCTGCTCAGATCACTTATTCATTACACAATATTGAAGTATTTGAGGTGTATGACCAATGTATCAAGACATTATTTTGGCATACTGTAGTATTTCTTTTCTTTAGTTTTATTATATTATAGCCTAAGGCCTGTATTTAAGTACTTCATATAATAATATACAATATATATTAAACAATTCACATTTGGAAGACCTTACTCAGTTATTCTCTGCGCTATTTCTTTTTCTGATACAGAAAAAAAATCTGATAATTCAACTCAACTACAAACACCTTTCCCCATTGGCATTCAGCGGTAATCGTTTTTGAGTCTTACGTGTCGAAACCATTTCATAATATTTCACAAATAATTCAAAACGCAGACCACCCCGTGAGCGAGCTACACCAACATTACTTGAAGTGGCGGAAAGGGTTTCGTACTTAATCACAATCATTAAAAAATATACACAACCTTAATTTTTCAGCGAAAACCTTCTCAGCGAATCACGCTGCTATACTAAACATTTACATGTAACCCTTAGCCCCCAAGTCTTTATTTAATACCCGCAATAAGTAGAAATCATTGATTAGCTAGATCCTAGCTTAGCATCACTACGTGACTCATGGGCACGTCATGTGCATCTGCTAACCTTCCATGTGTTAGATGGGAAGAGCAGAGGATTTTCATGTATAGATCTATGTTAACCATTTTCATTAGTTTTGCTTGTGGCAAAGGTGAAAGAGCAAATGACGGAGCAGAACGAAATAAAAGGAGCATTCATCACCTTGATTAATGGTGCAGGGACTCATTGTGCACAGATGGGGGTAAATATTGGCCTATATTTTACTGGCAGCCATTTGCAATGCACCTCGCTAAATGTCCGAGACCAAACTTTATGTATGAGGCTTGTGAGTTATTCGCTGCGTCTGTTAGAAAAAAAAGTTTTTTTCCTTGTAAAAGGTAGAGTAAAAAAATGTGTTTTTAGGAAATGTTGGTTTGGGTAAGGTCAGTCTGAAGTGTCAGTCAGTGAATCTAGTGTGTTGTTGCATGCTAGCTTTTGAGTCACGCCAGTCCCGCCCTGCCTCGCGGAGGCAGGGGGGGGAAGGGGAGGAACCGGGGAGCGTGGACCTGGGGAGTCACTCCGGCTGCCCTGGATCGAGCGCGGGCTGCTTTTGCAAACGTGTAGAACACGGGGAAGGTGTTAAGATGCTTTTGTTTCACAACCACGTGCTCTCTCCCACCCCCACCCCTCTCTCTCTCACGCTCTCTCTCTGTCTCTCTCTCTCTCTCTCTCTCTCTCTCTTTCCCCCCACCCCCCTCCCTGTTCTCCCATCCCATATCCCACTGCACTTCACCTCTCTTTCTCTCACATACACACGCACACACACACACACACACACACACACACACACACACACACACACACACACACACAGCTACCCCTCCTCCAGCGGATGCGAGACCCCTCCCCGCCCCCAGTGTGTAGTTGAGTGAAACGGCAGAGTGGCAGACAGGGTTGGGGATTTAGAGGGAGGGTGGAGGTGTGTGCGAGAGGGAGTGTAGCGGTAGGTGTGGAGGTGGGATGGGTGTGTGGAGGCGGGGAGGTGGGTTGGGTATAGGGAGTGTGGCTGCGGAGATAGCCATATAGGTGGAGGTGGGTGGGTGGCGGTGTGTGGAGGTGGAGGCGGCGGGGCTGTGGGGGTTTGGAGGGTGGGTGAAGGACAGGGCTTTGTGGCCGGGTTGTAATGGGGGAGGCGGGTGGGCTGGGGGGGGGGGGGGGGTCTGGCTCTGGGTCTCGGTGTGTTGGAGGAGCTGAAGGCCCCCCAGGGGAGGGTCAGGTTACCGGGGCTGGATCCTGCAGCATGAGATCCTGCAGCGTTATCCGGGCACGGCGGAATAACAAGCTGCCATCTGGAAGCTGTGCTGCCGCCGACCGGCCGAGTCCTCCGTCAGCCTGACCGCAGCCGAGCACTGTCTGCGCTCTCCGTTTGGGTTCCTCTCGCCTTCCCTCGTACCCCCTCTCCCGTTTTTGGGATTTTTTTAAAACTCAAAATTCTTTTTTTTTTTTTCCCGTCCGTCCTTTGTGTAATTCAGCGAAACAGACCCACGGTGAGATCAAGAGTTTAGGATTACGTGATGTTTTTTTTCCTTGTTTTTTTTTTAGGCTGGACTGTGTGTGTGTGTGTGTGCGTGTGTGTGTGTGTGGGGGGGGTGTTGTGTTTTCCCAGAAGGTTTTTTTTTTGGGTCCTGGACGCAGGTTGCAATAAAATGTTTGAAGTAGTTCCACTTCACAGGAGGTTTGGTCAGTAGGACCTCGAGTGTAGAGGAGGGCTTTGTTCTGGGTGTGTG
>OMKI01008841.1:0-12957 GCA_900302315.1 Phycis blennoides | reverse complement strand
CGCCTCACTAACGTCATTGCGTTGTACCAACGAATACAGATGATAAAGTCACGTACGATGCATGGTATTTGTGGCTGTGATTTGATCCATGCTCGTCACAAAGCAGAGATCACACCCACATGTTCTCTCTCTCTTTCTCTCTCTCTCTCTATAGTGTTTACTTGTGTAATGTGCCGTTGGTTGACAAAGGATCTGATCTAGCGTGTTTTGTCGTTATCAACCAAACATGTGTTTAGCTTCGAAATGACAGATATGTCGTGTCTCCTTTTGGAATGAGAACCACGTGGCTTTAGGGTTGGGGGGTCAATTCGAGGGATTCCGTCGCACCTGTCACTTCCTTGAGTGTTTTCCCATTTGGCAACAAACCAAAAATGCATACGATTTAACTTGGCAGATGACACGTCTGGCTTTCTGCAGTGAGTAATTTCATTTTAGTGTCATGTCCATCATGAGACATTTCCAATTTTTATCAAATCACCTTACAGATCTCCTGTAGGTTTACCTACAGCATGTAACCTTCCTTAATTAAATGCCACTCTACGGATGCATGATATGATGTTCTGCGAATATGATGAAAAACACCAGTTTTCTGTAATCATAATTGTTCCATGTTAGCCAGCCAATATAATACTCATTTTATAATCCCAATCATAGATCCCAATTCAGTGCTGTCATGCTTGTGTCTTGAATTGATAATAAGGTACATTGTGTTGAGCACTGGTAAGTTCTCCGCAGAAGGTGGTCTAAGAAACCCTTCTTTTGTTGCGTAGGCCTACACACACTTCTTACAGAGAGTCCGGCCTTGTTACCAGTCTCTCCAGAGTTAGGCCCTCTAAGGGAAATTCCTTGAAAATGCGCACCCTACCCCTGTGCTGGGCGGGGGGGGGGGCGTCTTGGGCCCTGCATGCCATTAAAGGGTATTTACACACTGGAAGCCATGGTGGGGCTGTCCACTCTTGTGCTCTGTGCTGTTATTGGATCCTCTGATGGTAGAGCTATATAGAGGGCTTGTCCAAGCCTATGACTCCTTGTAACACATTAACATATTAAGAGTTACCGATTTATCTAGTGGGCAGTATGGTCCCTTTTCGCTTTTGGTTTAACATGAGCCACAGGCAAGCTAATTTATCACATTTGACCTCACTTTTGACTCATACACAGTCCCAGTCTCTTATCAAATGTCTCCCAACGGTCCACTTCCTGGGACGCACGCCAAACACGCCTGGCTCACCACATGTCCATAATATATTTGTTACGTTATATATTTTACCACCTGAAGTCGTGAGGTGTGTCTGCAGATTCAGCCGGAGACCTGAAATGCCTTCTTTTTTTTTTTCACTGAACGTGTTTGCCGTGCAAACCTAAACGCTTCTTGTATGCACACAAATGGTGGCATGACCAGTCTTGATCCGGGCAAATGGCATCTTGTTGGAGCTCACGCACACCCAAGTTAGCGCAAACGTCCCTTTTGTGATATGTGACCGTGGTAATCGTGGTAAAAGTTATGTGCCGATGGACAGTTGACATCATTTTGTATTTTAGTGATAGGCCAGCGAGTCCCGACAGACCACAACCGTCTTCAGTGAAGTTCTGATCAGATTGAATGAACATCCGGTACAGAACTGGGAAACCGTGGGTTGTCAAGCCAAACACGCCTTGCTCAATGTTGACGGTATTGATATGGTTCACTAAGATCTTATTCAGAGTGAACTTGTCACTCGCAACAATCGATGTCACTTCCTTGGTTACGGCTTGTTTGGTATTTCTTGCTGCGCCGTGGGGGCCTGCCCCTCGATTCTCAAATTGCTTTTTTGACTATAATTAGCCACACCTTTTCTAACAATTGGACCATTCTCTGGTTCTAAAGCGCAGCTCGTGTATTCTACTCCTGCTGAATCTGTTCTAGCTTGGTGTTTCAAAACAGTGCCCCTCGGTGCAAATAGATCAGGGCCCCGCTGTCTCTCTGCGTAGCACCAAGGTGTCAACATCTGGGGTGGGGAAAGGACCCCAGTGTAGTGGGTGTTTGGACTGTGACGGGCCAACCCTTCTGTAGCCGGCGCTGCCTTCAGAGCGAGGCCCCAAGATAGAGCCTCTCTTTGTGTCCGGGGGCCCTCGGACATCTTACCGATTCACAGAGGCGCTCTGTGCCAGCCTCCTGAACACTACTACTGTGTGTGTGTGTGTGTGTGTGTGTGTGTGTGTGTGTGTGTGTGTGTGTGTGTGTGTGTGTGTGTGTGTGTGTGTGTGTGTGTGTGTGTGTGTGTGTGTGTGTGTGTGTGTGTGTGTGTGTGTGTACAGGGCTGGGCGGTATGAGAGAGAGAGAGAGAGGGGGGGGGGGCAGAGCAGTGACAGATGTAGAAGGCTGGTGTTGGGGGGTTGTTACATCATGTGTGCTCGATATAGTGTAGCCGCCTCTCGCCGGTCTGTGTGACTCCCCTCCGGTTGTCTGTGTCAAATAAGGTGATGGCGCCGAGGGTCGCTAAGTGCTGAGAGATGATTAGCATCCCAGGAATCCAGTTGATCCGGCAGCACACATTCAGAAGCATTAGGAGCGGGACCCATAAGTAGACGTGGTTGTTTCGCCAAGGAGAAGTGAAAGCCCACACGCAGCTTTTCTGCACCGAAGGGCTTGCTAAGAAGCACGCAACATGTATGTTTTAACCAGATGGTGGAAGTGATTTTGACATAGTAAAGATGATGACATACGCACAGGGGGAAGGAGCAGAGCAGAGGCTACTTAACCTAAATAATAGCCTGCAGCTCATGAATCAAAAGTTATTTGTGTATTATCAGGCCGTGTAGTGACATTTGTCAGTATGAATGCAACCTGCCCACAACGCTTTGACAGCAGCGACAATAGCGTGATTGAGACGAGGCTGCTGGGAGGTCTTGAGCTGTGTGGGCCGAGCAGCGAGGACGAGTTGTGACTTCTACAAAAGCGGACAGAAATTCAGCGGGCCGGGCCGGCGGGAATGCCTTCCTGCTTTCCCTTTCCTATGGAAAAAAGTGCTCATAATGTTGGGGGAAACACGCACACACACACACACACACACACACGCGCACACACACGGGCGCGCTGTGAATCTTGGATGGAACCGCCATGTGTTGGGTGGATGGGTTTAGTTTTTATTGAAAGGAGGGGAAACTCATTCGGTCACCGATTAAGGTGGTGGCAGACATTTCTGAGAGTGTTTAGTTTGGCCGCGTCCTTCCATGTTCCCCCGTCGTTCCCCTGCAACGCGGATGTGCTTCTGCGGTTCTCGCTCCAGGATGTGGTCGTCGTGTTGTTATTGTTCCGTGAGGGGCGGGGCTGGTCTGGCGTGCGGACGCCGCGTGGTCAAGAGGCCCCCGGCGGACCCCTCACGCAGGGGGGACTTCATGAAGACGTTGTTTTCCAGTCGGCTCCGCTTTGCTCTCGCTGGTGATCCCTGGCGATGGCGTGGGGGGGGCCGGGTTGCATTTGTTTCTATTGCTGATTCTGAGTAATAAACCTTCAAGTACCGACCTATTCTTAGCAGCAATGTGATCCTATATATATATATAAATATATTTACCACAGGCTTACATACCAGTTCCTGCTTTAACTTCTAATTTTAAACTCAAGGCTGCTGAACAGTGTCATGTTAAAACATTAACGTTAACAAATAACGCCTCATTATGCCAAAGATTCTGTTAGGCAAAGCGCTGTGGCCATGCATGTGTGTTTTTAAGACGCTGTCCTGCTTACCCTCCCAAGCTCATCAGCTTCATCATCATCATCTGCTATGCGGCGTCGATGTACGGCGGCTACTCCGCCGTGGCCATCTGCGAGATGGTCTTCGCCATGGTCTTCTTCGGCATCTTCATGATGGACATGGACAAGCAGATCAAAGTGGTCAACTGGCTGTGGAGTGTGAGTTTACCGGTTGTTACACACACACACGAACACCTGCGTGAACACACGCACACGCACACACACACACACACACACACACACACACGCTCATGCACATACACACGCGCACACACGCTCATGCACATACACACGCGCATACACAGACTCACATAGACGCACGCACACGGGCGTAAACATGCACACACACACACACACACACATGGACCCACACAATCATTAGCACATACACACATACACACACACACAAGTATTAGCAGACGCACGGCTGTGCGCACACCCGCATTCGCCCCCACACACACACACATACAGTGCATAAGCATTAGCACGCGTACAAGCATGCTCACTTATACTCACGCATATGATGGCAACTCACACATGTACAGACACGCAAACGTATATAAAGGCTAAGTCACACCCACCTCATACCTCAGGTATGTGTGGGAGTACATTTAATGAAAGATTTAAGTTCAGATTTTCAATACTCCAGGAGTTCTTTGAGACTGTTAACATTGACAGCCGTCAGCTGACCATTAAAGATGAAAAAACAATACAAAACAATGGATTAGTGCAAGCATAAGCACACAGGAACATACTCACACTCTCTTGATATATATATATATATGCATATGTGTGTGTGGGGGTATATACTGTATATATGTAGACGTGTGTATATATGCTGTTTCTGCTGTTGTGACCCGTAGGATCTGTTCCGCGCTGGGATCGGTGCGTTGCTCTACATCATAACGTCACTGATCTGTGTCATCGGAGGAGCGGGGGACGGTGCACGCATCGCTGGCGGGGTACGGCGCACTTCCTTCATGCTGACACGAATTCAAATTCGCTGCTCGTTTCCTAACTGCATCAGTTGCTGACTCAAGTGTCGCAATAGCAGCGTGGACACGCCCACTCCAGCAAACATGACAAAAGTCCACCCGACAATGGGTGATAGTGAGATTCCTCACGCCCCCGTGACTTGCTTACGTAAATATTTAGGATTGGCGTTACAAACGTGAATATCACTAGCTGTGTAAAAAAACATGTCCCCTTCTGTTTATTCCATCAAAGCTACATGTAGAGTCACTCAATACAAAGTTGGGCCCACACACATGTAGGCTCACCAAGGCGGCACTACAACAGCTCTGTGTACCGTCATGTTGCACACCTCTTTACATGGTTGCCCCCTCTCTCTCGTAGGTGTTCGGCCTGCTGGCGGGGATCCTGTTTGCCTATGATACCTACACCATCTACCTGCAGGTCAAGGGCAATCAGCACACGGCAGCCTCTACTGGTAGGAACCATCGTTGCTTCTTTACTTTTATTATGATTATGATATTATGAAGTCCTTAATATTGTGCAAATACATGCCCAATATAAAGCATAATGCTATGTAACCACATATAGATTAGAAGTACAGAGTACAGAAGTACAGAGACAATGAAATGTAGTATAACACTGTTATATAACATAGTATCCAAAATCAAACATAACTACATATAACGGTGTTATATAAGCTACTACAGCAAACATAAAACAGTAGAATATTGTTGAATATTATGTCACACAAAGCGAGTATGCATACATATTATTGTGTTGCTTGCACCCTACTCTAAAGGCTTTGAGCCAGACTTGGCCAAGCGATGACCCTAGTTTCTTTATGGCTGACCCAATCTTTGTTGCTCACAGATGACAATGTTTAAGCAGTCCAAGGCATCACAACCACACGTCCACCACGCAGCAGCAGAAGATTTACGATAAAGCACTTGAGGAAGATGATGGAGGAGTCAGCAGCAAAGACAAGAGTGGAGCATCGCCGATGGCGGACATCGAGGGGATGAGACAACCTCATGTTCCCTTTCAACCCAGAAGAAGAGGACATTTATTTGAAAGCTGCAGTGTGTAGGATTTCAAGTGGCATATACCAGTGAGGTAGCAGATCGCAACCAATTGAATACCCCCCCCCCCCCACACACACACACACACACACGCCTCGCTTTCCAACAAAGTAGGAGTAGGAGTAAGTAGGAGAAGCTACGGTGGCCTGCACTGGTCTGCAAGAAGCCAGTAGGCACTTCCAGAATGATGTCATCGTCTACAACAGCGTCAAGTAGTCAGGTGACGAGGTTCCTTCATAGATTCAAACATTGTATTTAGTTATTATTCGTTATTGGTTCTTATTTGGTGATGAAGTCTGTAAAACTATAGGTCATAGCTGACAGATAGATTTAGACTGCTACAATTTAAAATGTGTCCTCTCTAGAGCCATTTGTCCTTTCTGGGCTACTGTAGAAAAAATGCCGGTGCAACATGTCGGGCCCCATGTGAGAGGACCCTCCCCCTATGTAGATGTAAAGGGCTCCGAAGGAAACGAAAACACCACGATTCTTATTTGCATTGGAGTGTACACTAATTAAATCATACTTATGAATATTATATTCCATTTCTGCCAAATCTGTTCCGCTAGACGTCGTTCAATTCTACACACTGCACCTTTAAAAGGTCTGGGCCAGAAGGGGGATGCCATGGCTAACCAAACAGTGACCTGGCAGGTCTACCGAGTGCCTGCATAATAGTGTGTGTTGGTTACATTCGGGTGTCCCTGTTTAAACTTTAACAACGACTTGGGTGTGCCTGGATGGATTGGGAGTTTGGTCACATGAAAAGGGAAAGTTGTAAATAATTGGCACTGTAAAGCATTTGTTAGCGTCCCTGAAGCGGTTTTTTCTCGCTAATTGGTTTAGTGCACATTTCTACTGTTTTTAATGGAATATAATGATAATGTTGACTGGGGCAAAGTCTCCTCGTCCACTCAATACTCTGTATAGATTTAAGAAACAATTTAAACAAGAATGGGAGTTTATGGAATTACTTGATTTGCTTTGAGTTTTGGTTTAAAGATATGTTTTGATGTTCATGTTCAGTAAAGTTTACATGAAGATTCAGGCTTACAACCATCAAACCTTTCATGCTCTCTCTGCCATTTCAACATTAATTGATTGATTAATTCATGCCTTGTGAGACTGTGCCTTAATCTGGTCCCAACTAAAAATAAAGAGTTACATTTGTTATAGTCTAGTCTGGCCTATGCTGCGTTTAATAATCAATAATACTTTATATTCTTTTACAGACGGAAGATGAACTAATGTGATGATTAGGCCTACCTAAAATGCCTATTTGTATTGGTATTCCACTGGTTCTTATCAACGCATAGTTTTAGTTCTTTCTAAGTTTTGTAATAAATTAATCACCAAAGACCTGTTTCTTCTTGCTTGGGGGATGCCCATCACTCCAAATGATTTTCAATTCTTTCTACTCAGGTCTTGTGTATGTTTTTCAGTGTGTGTGCGTAATAAGTTTCCAAAGTGCAACAATATATTGTATTAATGTTTAATCGCAGCCAAAATAAACGTCTCCTGTGGCTGTGCTTACTTGAGTGCTTGTGAATGGTACTTTTGGATTGGATATTGTCTTTTTAAACTTTAAACTGTAAAAATGTTCTTTCCATTTAAACAGAAGGTTTCGAAAGAAGCTTAAATGTTTTAAACTAATATGCTTCAAGTTCTGCCGTTCAAATTTCAAAACATAAGTGATTTCAGAATTAAAACTTATTGTTACCACATCGAAAGTGTGAATAATGTCTTATTTGTGTATTCATAGAACTATGGCATTTAAATTGACGAAATGGTTGAGCACGCACCCAAATGTATTCTGATATATTTCCACTAGGTGGAGCCAGTTCACTATTTACTAATATTCTTTGTTTTCTTAAACACAAGTCTATATAGGCCTATCCAAAACTCTACAAATGTCTAAATTTCAGAATTGTCAAACTACAGGTGACTTAAATCAAATGCAGGCGAGTGACAAGCATTCTCACGATTGCACTATTCACTATTTACGTGGGATATGGTTATGGTTTCTGCGATGATCTTTACGTCTGTAAATTAGGCTTGTTCATTCACGTTATTTTGATTAAAAAAGAAAAAGGTAATATGTAAGCGTAAAACAACGTATCTTGGACCGCACTTGTGTAAAACCTGATAAACGTCCATTATGTTAAAAGGCAGAATTCGATCTACATGTTCCCGACTCCTCCCACCCGGCCAAATGTTTTGCCCATGGAACACTTTCAGGTAGAGTCGAGCAGATGGAAGAGAAGTCCCTCTCCAGAGGCTCTCCATGCCCAAGACGCGATTTTAAAAACTTAGCAGCAAAGAAGCAGCCAGTATAGCGGCCGGGGGTCGCCTGTGTGTACAGCACAGGTACTGTACTGTATCACAATCCTGCTCACGTATGTGCGGGCCTAACTTCGGGATGATGACTGACTCTGCCTAAAGTTTTGAGACGAGGAATAAACAGCATGGGACGCGTTGGAGAAGGCGTGTAGGCTCCATTGAAGGGGTTAGTGAATTAAAGGTATAGCCTGCTTGGTATATTTCCATGTGACCCTGGACCATGTTCTCCCGAGGATCTAAGAAGCGACGATCAAACCGCTCGGTAAGTGTGTTTCTTTCTTTTCGTCGTCACTAGGCTACATATAAACACGTGTTTTATGAACCATACAGATCAAACATCACTTTAAGATCCCGAATGTGTCAAATGAATTCCACCAAATCATATTTCTACGTTGTTAAACACACTTTTAATGATCTATTCGCCCACTTAATCCATAACACAAAACCGCCGCCGCGCCATCACCTTTACCTGGCTACTATTTCGGCAAAATTCTATCGATAATTGTTCACGTTGAACAATGTTTCTGAACATCAAATAAACAGTGTACCTTATTTTAAATTCAAAGTTAAACAGACTTTTCCAGTCTTTGTTTCATAAATCATTGAAAGCGCCCGGGTTGCGACCAATGACGTCATAGGAATTTACCTGGACAGGAGTTTGAGGGACGAGGCTGCTGCCATTTGAACACGACGTTACTTGTATAGGCCTACCGTTCCTACTTCAAAACACATCTTCACGGTGTTATGTTTAGTGAGACAGAAAGTAGGCCCATACACAGAATAACTTGCTTCTACCTCATACAAGTATGCAGTAGAAGGGCCTAAGACCTTACAGTAGATGTGCTAATCCTCTCTTATTATCCCTGTGTCAGGTTTCCACTTTTATATAGAACATGTCAATCCCCGTGTATATATACCTAATACCCTACCTGGAAAGTCACAATAGGTCTTGTAACACTTGACTTAAAGAAAATTAAGCTAGACTAGGGGATTTGTCAAGGTTCTTGTGTCATACCTTTTCATGAATGGTATTTTCAAGTTCCTTATATTTGTCACCAAAATAAATCCTCATTGGTTTCATTCATAAACTCCCCAGTGGGAACAGTGTCCCAGCAGAGGTCACGCGTACACATGCAGACAAACATCTGTGTTTCGTGAGTAATTTTAGGGAACAGGATGCAGATGTCTCATTAATAATAGAAAGAACACTCGTGTCATAGTGAAAACACAGAAGATCACTGCCTGAGTGTGGCCGTGTTTGATCCCGTCCGGCGAGGGGAGATGTATCTGGCCAACATGCCAAGGCAAAGCGGGCCCCGTGACCCATGACCTCGTGTTAATGGTTAACCCTTCAAGCGCCGCTGAAACGGCAGCTACACATTACTCGTTAACCGGGGTTCAGAACTCACCTTTTTCAAAGCATTCTTTGTGGCGTCATTCGGTGTGAATCCATCCCCAGTGACTAGGAGTCACCACCGCGCCTTTCTTATGTCCTACGTTTTTTATGTGGTTGATCTTGTGAATGGTGGCTGCAGGTGTTTTTGCTTGCTGACGAAGAACCACACGTGCCTGTTGGGTTTGAATTGACTCAGCGGTGACGGTGACCTAATGCCTCCGGTACCTGAGGTGTTTTGTCATGGTTACAGCGAGTAGCACTCTGTGTCAGTGACGTCCCTGTTTCTCAGTGTGATTAGCGTCTCGGTGGCAACAGGATGAGTAGGCCGTGAACGGAAGTGATCGTAGTAGTTGCATATAAAACATGCATGAATGCCATTAGAACTTGGCATGCAATTGCATACAACTGACTAAAACAGCAGACTCTTGCCGCCCACCATGGAAATGTGTCTCGGGCGATCTGATCACAAACCAACCCGCGCCAAATCCCGGTGTGGATAAATTACATCCCCAGAACCACATTGAGAGATGGCCCAGGACTCCACCCTGCAGAATGTCTGTGTGGTGTTGAAACTAAAGCTGGAGTGATTATTTGGTCTATAGAATGTCCTTCATAATGGCAATTAGCAATGGAGTCATTATAATAGTAAACATATAATTATAAACATTTTATAGTGTCTTAAATGTGTTTGCTTTGTCTGACAAAAAAGCTGAATTCAAATCAAGTAGTTAGTCAATGATCTTATTATTTGTGTGTGTGTGTGTGTGTGTGTGTGTGTGTGTGTGTGTGTCTGTGTCTGTGTCTGTGTCTGTGTGTGTGTGTGTTTTCAGTATATTACACTTTGTCATGGAAACCACAACTCGACCTATTCAATAATGAACCGATGTTGGCATGTTGTGTAAGCTGGCTAGTTCATCTCATCCAAATCTCTATGATGGTAAAGCAGTAAATAAACACACACACAGTATGAACACTAACATTTCTGTTTTACATTTGAAAGGTTTTGCAGATTCTCGGTCTAAGCCAAAGTGAACAGGTAGCCTAACGTTTTAGTTTTCCATTAGTGGTTCTGAGACTTCACAGAAACTGAGATTATTTGCATGTCGAGCACGTATGCAAAATCAAATCACAAGTGGTCACTGTGTTTTGAATGACATATTGTTGTTGTGTGTGTGTGGCCGGGATCTGGATATGCCTCACCCTAAAACCTGCATGTAAAATAGTGGGGTCAGACATGGCCGTAGCGTGCATGGATGTTTTTCAGCCAACGTGAACTTCTTCACATAACTTAACTTTCTTGGGGCATTGTTTAGAAGTTCTCTTCCTACCACCCCTCCCATCATGTCCTTTTGCTGAAAACACAATAGACCCAAGACCATTGTTAGCCTCCACACTTGACACATTACCTCTTGTGGGAGGCTGAAAAGAAACATGCATGAAGAAGACCATGCAAGTCAGCATGCAGTGCAGCACGCATGTGTGCATACATTAAAGGGTAAAAGGGCATTTAGCAGACGCTTTTGTTCAAAGCGACTTAAAATCAGTACATTTCTGGGGTTCGACATGTGGACAGTTGGAGGAGGGGGATCAAGGGGATCGAACCGCCGACCCTACGGTTAGTGGACGACCCGCTCTGTCCACCCGCTCTACCCACTGAGCTACTGCTGCCCACATTACAGTACTGAATAAGACGAGAGAGTCTTGTGTCCAACACCAGCAGTGTTAAGTCGGCCACAGAAACACAATCCATAAATGTCCATTTGGCTAAGACTGACTTTCGGGGGGGCCCCAAAACATCAGAAAACCTAGAGATTATTCATGTTTTGTATTCGTTTCTTATCGGACGATCTTCTTTGCCATTGTAATGAGGTGAAGAACATCTCTGCTCTGTAATCACCATGCCGTGTTACAACCAGCTGGACTGGTTTTGTGCATCTCCGGATCTGTTTACACACAGTGCCGTCTCCTTCCCTGCAATCTTTGTCTCTCCAGCAGTCGATAGTGAGCAGAGCATGGTTTGAATTTTTCATTAGGAAGAAGATGCAAACCTGATGTTTCCAAAACCACACATGGACACATTTTAGCTGTCGCCACAAAACTATAAGATGACGTTTCTCCCGATTGTCTCCGACTCCAACAATGCATCGCGTTTCTTTGATTTGAGATGGTTTTCCCATTCAATAACTTTCACTGAAAAGCTCTTTTTATAGAAGACTGCTTTTAATGTGTGATGAAGGGTGAACTGGACTGATGTTGAAACACAGCAGCCTGCATAGACCACAAGAGTCCAAGTCTCAAAAGGCACACTTTCAGCATGAAATTCATGCTTTTTGAAATGTTGTGTTTTAAAGTATTCTTAACGGCAACATATATATATATACAATGTATACAATTAAATAAATTCAACTTGATTAAGTGTCTAAATGGTGATAAATTAACTTGTTACACACACACTTTTGTGTGTGCACGTGCGACTGTTTTATCTGCCTGTTATTCAAGACCACGTTCAGCACTGTTTTTAGGGATTGCCTTCTGGGCTGTCTGAATATATCCCGGAATAACAACCTCTGTACTTTCTTCACTCCTTCATCTTACTCTGTCATCTTTTTCTCCTTTCTTTATCCAATCAGAAAAGGTTTACTAAGACACTCCGAATGAAGGCCACATTAGTGTTGTGGTCATTCAGGTATTTATTCATTCTTTTGTGTCTTGAGTTTGCAAACCCTTTTGAGCATTGGTTTTCAGTGTACACTTTATGTGGTAAATCTGCTTTGGGTATGTGTAATTGCCCTACTTAAAGCAGTATTTGTTTGTGACCGTTTCTAGGCAACGGTAGAATTAGCATGACAATGTACTACCTAACAGTCCATTATAGGACTAATATTCTACTACTTCAAAGACACAAATGCAGCAACGCTAATGTCGCATGACGCCACAAAAAGTGCAGTAACATTTCAACAGTGTTCGCTGTTCTCAGACAGATAAGCTGAGCAAACTCAAAGTTGCCGTTGATAGCAGTAATGCTTGAAAGTTACAAATTCTGCACTGTATCTATTGTAATCGCTAATAAAAACGTACATTCAAAGGCCCTGTGGGAAAACAGGCTAGACTGTACTTTGTGCTTATGCTTCAGCCAGATGCAACAACGTGGTTTTATGAGCTGCATGTGGTTGAAAACAAGATCCAAACATGGCTCAACATATTCACTCAGGCGTGCGTGTGTGTGTGTGTGTGTGTGTGTGTGTGTGTGTGTGTGTGTGTGTGTGTGTGTGTGTGTGTGTGTGTGTGTGTGTGTGTGTGTGTGAGATCTTTCCTCACCATATTTGATTGTATTTTAGAACTTTTTTTGGAAGTTCTTGGAAGAGCAAATTCAAGAATTTCACGGCCTCCATAGATCTATTAAAACTCCAAACTCCATCACTGCTCTGTGTGTC
>OMKI01008837.1:6914-21058 GCA_900302315.1 Phycis blennoides | reverse complement strand
CCCAACGGGGGGGGGGGGGCCCGGGGGGGGGGGGGGGGGGGGGGGAGGAGTCCTGGGCTGTGTGTCTCAGTCGCAGCCCTTCCTGGCATACCTCAACACCCGGAGCGGGTGTGTGTGTGTGTGTGTGTGTGTGTGCGTGTGTGTGTGCGTGTGTGCGTGCGTGTGTGCGTGTGTGTCTGTGTGTGTGTGTGTGTGTGTCTGTGTGTGTGTGTGTTGTGTGTGTGGGGGGGGGGGAGGAGTTGGAAAATGAGACTTTGAGTCTCTGGGCCACAGTTTACAAAATAAACTCTAAACAAAACGGTTGCCGGTGCAATCACAGTTTGTCGGAGTGAACAAACACAGAGCGAATTTGAAACATGTGAACGCATGCACGGGTTTTTTTTCCCCTCCCGCTCCTATTTCGAGACTGCGGGGCGAAATGTGGTGAGCTGATGTGATTTGTGAGGCGGGCGAGGAAGGGGTTAAAAGTGTTACGCGAGCCTAGCTGGTTCTGTGGACACAAAGGTGAACGGAGGTGAAATGCACTGTGAAGATAATGGAAGATAAGTCCATCTTAAGATAAGTCGACCTTAACTGGCAAAGCAATCATGACCTCCCTTTTGCAATTAAATTTGATCTATTCCATGAATCTATTTTATTCCATTTAAATTGTGGAACGTGCACAACCATTTGCCTCATTGTTTTACAGTACAACCCGCGTGACCCTTCAAATATAATTATCAAGCTGTAATTCACGTCACGGTCCACGTCTTACTCCTGTTTGAAATGTCCAACGCTGTTTTGATGCAGATATCTGTTTAAAATCATTAGTGGCGATCGCCAGATTTCACTGCAAACAACTGACGGCAGGCAACAGGATGTTTAAATCAAACTATTGTAAAATAGTACATACAATGCATCCGCACAATGACTAACATTTGTATATGTTAGATGGATAGATATAGAAAGATCAATAGACTAAAAGACAGTGGAAGTGACTGGGAGGCCACAGCCCCGCTGTGCTCCCTGGCCTCACCACAGACTGCAGCGCTGCAGACGTCTGCGCTCCATTAGGGAGGCTGGCAGCAGGGAGGCCAGCGCTGGTCAGTGCCCACGTTGCCCTTCAGATTGCACCTCATCCACGCTAAACGCATGGCGATAAGAACACAGGCCGTCCTCGCGCTCAGAGTCGGACCGAGTCAGACTTGAAAGAAGCCCGGCTGGTTAACGAGGTGTGGCGGCCCGCCTCCCTCCAGATGGGTCTTGATCTGGATACCGGGTCGGAACCGGGCCAAGGGATTAGAATATTCTGCTGCCCTGACAAATGATTGCTGCCGCTGTCGTTTGTCATCCAGCTCATCCCTTTCTGGTACCTGTGGCAATTTTCGCAATATTCTCGATAAAAATGAATTTGTGAAGAGGTGAGGTGAGGTCATTATTTCTTGAGAATAATTAAGTCAGTGTAAATAACAGGCTTAAGTGTATTCATAAACATGCAATTAATAATATATAGAGATATATATAGAGATTATTCAACATAAAAAAATGTATGTGAAACACTTGCCAATTAGAAATCACATATGACAAACGTGCAAAGGCTTGCGCGCACGCACACACACACACACACACACACACGCTCAATTATTCAACGTGAAAGAAACATCCTAAAAAGTCTATCTAGTTAAGTGATTTATCCTCAACTCCACACATACTTTTTGGGTTGGTTGAACTGAAATATTCTTAATTGTTTATCTCCACCTCACAAAGCAGTCGACAGAAATGCGTTCAAAGTCCCCGGGCGGCGGGCAGCTCTGTGTGTACATGGCTTGTAGGAGGCCAGAGTGAAATTCATTTCAACACCCAAACGTCTGTATCCTAGGAGCCCAAACAAAGGAGCCCTGAGTGGCCTTGAACTGTGAGGGACGTGTTTTTATCAAACTGCTGAATGTGGAGCTGCGGTAATAAAGGACATGTCTGATCAAGGACTTATCTTGTTCTCTGAGAGATGAGGCTAATTCAATATTAGAATGTGGTATATTCATATATGTATATCAGCAGAGAGAGGGAGAGAGAAAGAGGGAGAGAGAGAGATTTACACATATGGATTTACAACATTGCCGTATTTGCATGGGCCCTTGTGCAGAACAGAAATTGCATGCACACTTGATTAGTTCATACTGTTTGTGATGGCCTCAGACAGGATGTGCTTCATGTGTGAAAATCAGAGCCAATAGACTGAGAGTTTGTTCCCGGTGCACAGCCCAGGGCCCACTGCCCATTCTCCTTCTTAAATGTGGGCGGGGCCAGGGAATGTCAATCTTCAACGCCTCATCAATCCAGGACAATTCTCATTGTAAATCTGTTTTCTCCTGAAGAAATCGCTCACTCCTTACTCCGCCTTAATCACCTTTGTGTGCGTGTACGTCGCACACATCCCTGCCCTGGCGTGGAACCAACCAATCTTTAGATGAGTTTGCATTGTGTGTTGAGTGCGGGTTCATTGAGGGAACACAGAAACACCAACACAAGTAATAAATACACGACCGATTCTTAGCTTAGAATTAGAGGCGCACATATTTTTCATTGTGTAGCATCTGTACTGGTAAAATGGTGGAAAACTTTGGTACAACAATTAATAATATTTAATATGTTAGAAGGTAAATGATATAGAAACTTAATAAATAGCCTTCAGGTAAGAGAAATCTTTACTGGTTAAAAGGATTTGATAATTATTGAACAATGCTTCAAACTGAGCGATGGTGCTAAAGTTCATACACACTATTAAGGGGATAATTACTATCAAAATAAATATAATTATTACCAAGCACTAGTATCATTTTTTTTGATGTAATCATATTGTTATTGTGCATGTTATTGTCAGCCTGTAATGAGAAACCTTAACCTAAACAAATTGAATTGTTACACAGTTGTATTATCTCGAAATAATCGCACAATAAGGAAAAGCAGAAAACCCACTCATTGTTCAAAGTTAGTGGTTGTTTCAGTTTGAGTGAAGGAACCACAGAACACTTAGGTTCACCTATTATGCCATTGTTCAGGCACATGTCCACAACACCATGCAGGCCCGCTTTCCTTCTCACAATAGTCTCCCCGCCTTGCTTCTGCAAATCATTAATGGATGCATTTTTATTAAAATGCATACGATGGACGTTTTTTGTAAAACGCCAATGTCGTTGACCTAAAAACACATTCGTCGTTTTATTCAGTTCGATATTGTAGTGCACTGTCGTGGAAACCTTCCCACGGTAATCGGCTTGCAAAGCTCCGAGCCTTTAACCAACATCCCCTCATCGACTGAACCGTGCTGCAAACAACACGCTTAGAAATACCCTCAACCACGCAGTCTTTCACTGAATTGGAAATCTTCCGAAATATTTCGAGTACGATTATTAGTCTAAACCGTAGGCCTGCTACTACCCTGCTCCGACAAACCTCCAGAACACCCGCTTGGCTGAGGCTCCCTTGCAGTCTTGCCCATTAGAAAGGACTTGCGGAGCGCGTCGCTCCTCTCGCCCTCTGCAGGCTGCCCTCACCCTGGCGCGGCTCCCTCGCTCTGTACACATTTCAACAATTATACATTGTTTCTTCACAATTATCCGAAAACGAACCCCGACGTTAATATAATTTCCCCCCCTCTGCCGCATTCCCTTTGATTCACGCTTGACTCGCATGGCTTTAGGGCCAATGGGGTCCGCCTTCGGAGAGCCTTGAAACCGTCTCTTCTTATCTCCTTTCATCATCGAACCCTGGGATGCCTTGAAACCGCAGGGCCAGTTATTACCTTTTTTGCAGACAGCCCGATGCGGACTGGCCAACAGCCAATCAGAATCTTGTTTACACTATATGAGTGACAATTTGGCAATGTGCCAACCAATCAAATTCTATATTCAATTGGTTTTCATTTATAAGCGTTTAACATAATGCAACACCCGTAGTCTACGGAAATAAAAAGACAGATGAGTCGTTGTCTTGTCATTATTTATGTTTATTTGCCTTGCAATTAATGTCCATTGATGCCTTATTCTAGGCTATTCTTGAGTCAAAAAGAATATTGGCACACCATCACGATTCCAGGCAATTCGAGTAATTCACAAGTGACAGGAATCACATCTCCTTTGTGTGCAGAGAGCCAAATTCAAATGAAAAATAGACCCTCAATGCATAAGCCATGCTGCCACAATATGTGGGCTAAAATGATAAACACATGTTATGTTAACACAATTCATTATTAATAATAATAATCAGTGTCATCGTTATAATTGTTTTGAGAAGGCAAATTAGTATTAGTTATTGTTATTAGTAGTAGGCTATTGGTTTTATATGTCATATGGCCCCACCATTACATTTTATTTCTTTATTCATTTATTTAGTTTTTCTTTTTTATTATTTCGTATTTATTTAATTATTCATGTCGTCATATTTCACTTTAAGTGCACTCATTCTGTGCAGACTACATTCAGCCTTTTTAAGAGGTTATTCTATTTCGTCCTTTAAATGTGGCGGTACAGCGTTTCCCGTCACAGCCATTGGCTCTGCGTGGCGTCCAATCAAAACCCCGCATGTCCGCAGGCGGACGGCACGGGCGCGCTAACATGCAGGTATCCATCCAATGGGCGACCGTGTTTATCCTGCCTGAGATGCAAAGCACGGAGCGCATTGGGAGAAAGAAGCGCTGTTTTGCGATCCGAGCCTCGATTCTCCAGTTTAGAAGCCCGAACCCGAGTGCTTTCGCTAGACTGAACGGTTGTTGCACAGCCTCAAATGGAAAACTATAGAATTTGACAATAGCGACATTTTTTTTAAATGGCCGTCGCACTGAGTCTGCACCTTCACTTTCTTTATTTTGTGTTTTTTTAATTTATTGTTATGCAAGGATTTAACATACCAGTAAGTAAAGAGTTTTATATAGCTTTTAATATTGATTAAAATGGATGTGGGACATTTAATGTCCGAACTAGCATGGAGGATTACTAGGAAAATATCCAATCTGCTGTAATATGGCCTTTATATACAGTATATATATATAAATTTACAAATCAATAGAGTAGTTAATAGAGATTAGTAGGCTAAAATAAAAACATATCGCATTCACCTTGTCGTTTTAAAGCGTACAATAATAGAATGGCCTAATTGGTATTTTAAATACTGTATACAATTACTGTTGAATTATATATAGTTGTATAATAGCGGATGAATAGAATGGTGCGTTTATTGTGGGTAGTAGATCAAAGATAATTAAATAGTAGGCCTAGGCTAAGTCATATTTTTGTATTTAAAAGATCAGGCCGTTCATTCTAACGCCAGCATTTTTATTTGACAGAAATTCCCTAGAAAAATACATGTCGTAAATATAATTTTCTTGTAGATGTTGCCAACATTTAAAGGCCTAAAGGTCTGTGGGAAATGGCATCGAGGAGAGGGGACGAATGTTGCCTCTCTTCCCCGGGGTAGAGCATTCGCAGTCGGCCAGCTTCTGCACTAACTGGCGCTCCTTTCGCAGCAGGACTCGACCTAACGCACTATACTCAGCGTTCATTTGATTTACGAGCCCTCTCCGTTTCTGATCGGACGGTGATAATAAAATAGCGAGCCACTATGTGAAACGGAACCATGGATTTTTTTTATAGAGTTTAAATGTGCGTTGGAAGAAACGAGCGCTTTCATTTCCCCATAGTGTCACAGGACCCATTTCGTACGACGACGCCGTGTCTCCGTACGACGCTTCAGCAAAGCTGCAAATTCGACATTGTTTCAACACCACAGTGGTTGTTTTTAGTGTTACTTTACCACGCGTAAAAGCAGACGGCGTGGCGTGGAGGAATAGAGTCTCCAAGCATGGCGATGGACGGTAATGGCTGACTGAAGCCCTCTCGGTGCGGAGACAAAGGCAGCCCAACACAGGCGGCCATTCACCTTGGGTTTCTCAGTGTAGGCTTCAGTTGGAACAATCAGCTATATTAAGAGAGAGGACGAGGCTTCTTACGCTAACATAAATGTAGTGAATAGAGTAAAAGATAATGCATTTTTTTCTATTGCCATGCTATTTTCCTATGGCTCGCTTCAATGTCAGATGTGTTTTCAGCTCAGTGTCTATGGCGTTGCCAAAAAGGGGAGTCTTGTTGCTTTGGGGTTTGTTGTCATGACACACTTTTTTTCCCTCCTGTTAATTGCTCTCCTTGTACGATAAAAACAAAAGCAAATTTGCTACCTTGATTCACAATTCCATAATTTGCTTGTTCGGGGTATTATTTGATTATACGACCTGCAGAATGCATGCAGGGAAAGAGATATAAGTGTGTGTAAGAGTGTAGCTATTTTGCCTCATGCGCTTGCACACGCGCGCACACGCACACACACACACACACACACACACACACACGCTGTGCATCAGCTGATGCATCTCATGAAGAGGCTTCTAATGGTATTAAAGAAGAGGTATTTTTTTACTTGATCATTTGGGGTGAAATGGAGGTTTATGGGCTGTCAGCAGCTCTCTTCCTGCATGCAGGCCTTCGAACTAGCCTTTGCATATTGATACAGTTAACAAAAAATGTTATTAATAAAACAAGCTAATAGCCTACTGAAGATGGCCTTATAAGTAACAACCCCACAATGAATGGCAAAACAAATCTGGAGTCTGAAATTGATGGGAGGGTGCTTACTGTAAGTTAAAACGGAGACAATAGGGGTTGCGGGAGAACATTCATTGTATGCTATCTGTGATAGTGGTTTCCCAATATTAAAAGCGAGTGTTAAGCAGTTTAACGCAAACAGACAACAGACCTACATTTGAACCGAAGCAGCGCTAAGACGCTCATATATTCCACATGATTTCACAAAACAGTGCTCGTTGAATAAGAGTAGGCCTGCATGTCCATGTTGATGGACGTCGACCTAATCGCCACTGTCAATGGTCAACACGTAGGCCTCCAGCATTTATTGTGTGGAATGTGAGGCAAGTGCATTAAAAATATAGCACCCTGTTCGCTATAGAGTCCACACCAGTGGATGTGATGTTTAGGTCTTGGCGACTCGGGGCGCCTGTTTTCGGTCCAGAACGGCATACGACGCAAACACTCGTTTCCCAGGTTGATCGATCAACCCATTGGGCGTCTTGTCCCATCTTTGTTCAATGGGTGTTGAAACCTTAAATCGTCGTTTCCATAGGTTGACTTGTTTTTTTTTATAGCTTCGGATAAGCCTAAAGGACATAGGGGAGGGGTTGCACCCTTTACGCAAAATAAACATCGATGTGAGTAATTTACTTGACTGCAATATTTCATGTGGCACCCTTCTCCCCCCCCCCCCCCCCCCCCCCCCCCCAACCCCCATTTGCATTGATAACCAACGGTATGTCGTCTGATTGTCTTTGAAACGCTCACCGTGCATCCATAATGACAATTGCTATTTTCTCCTCTTAACAGAAAAGATGATTGGGAGCTTCGTTTTCGGCAGGGGAAGCAGCCAACGGTCGGCTAAATGCAATACACAGAGCTGAAGGATATATTTTATGGGTTGCGTTTGATTCTGCTGGCCTGGCCCTTCGGATTTCGGATTACTCCACATTTGTCGGAATGGAAGGACGGGATTTCGCTGCGCCGGCGCACCTTTTATCCGAGCGAGGCGCCCTGGTTCACCGCGCCGCCTCTCGGATCGCTCCCTCCGGCCACAGCTCTGTGCAGCATGCCGGCCACTTCCAGCCAGGAAAATATTACCCCTCGCACATACCAATGGCTCCTCACTCAGGTTGGTAAAAAGCTCACTTATTTCACGTAACAAAGAGTAACCCTCCTGCCGACGTAGACCTATATTTCCCATTTAAATTAAATAGGCTATTCACATTATGTTCAGCAGAAGTGGCCCACATAGGCTACTTGCACACACAATCCCATCAGTTTCATATCACAATTTCATAAATATAGGGTTCGACCCAAAATATTTGCCCTCGAACAAAAGAAAAAGAAGATTATATGTATTTAGATAATTGCTGCTCTGTGTTTAGGGGTTTTCGAGACGTTTGGTAAAGGCTGTATTGAATAGTGTTCGACTGATTGAACAGAAGGCACGCATATCGCAGGAGCGCACGCTGCTCGCTGGTTCTGGTGCTGAACGTCAAACGAGATTTGCCACTTCATATTAAATTCATGAACGTCATGTTGGCATCCATGGCTGTTGTTCCATAACTTGGCCATGGTTTCCTCAGCCTGGTATTGCAGTGCAGGTGAATCGACTGGGGGACATCACGAGGTTGAATTAAACAGCCCCAGGCTGTGTGTTTAATACCGGGGAATCTTACCTTCTATATTGGGCACTAAAGTGTCGGGGTGCAAATGCGTTCACGGTGCATGCGTAAGGTTTAACAAGTGACTCGGGTGTCCTGTGTAGGCCTATAGGTGCCGCATGCAAATCTGCACGTTGGAGGGCCCACTTTCTCTGGCCGGCTGCAGGCTCAGGCCCACTCTGTTGTTGCATTGTCTTCTTGGTCATTTGCCGAAAATCGGTTGTAAATGAAAGGTTAACCTCGCTAACCGTGTGAGCTGGTCATTTGAATTTAATTAGATATTATTGCTTCCCAATAGCAACATGCAAAAAAAAAATGCACATGAATACATGCGTGCATCTTGTATGCTGTCAATAATTGCATTGGTTTACAGGAAACGCAATCATTTATGAAAATAAAACCATTATGGCTGATTTATAATTTACGTGAAATGTGCACAATTGTGTTATAATTTCCATTGGTTTACCCATTCCAATGAACATATACATTATGTATGTATTTATATATGTATATATTTTTACATAAGTACTGTAACGTATGAAGCTGCTGGACACGTAGGAGAAGAAGCGCGGCGATGCATTTAAATCTTCAACCATTTGTTAGGCTCTCGTTTAAATCACTACGTGCGGCTGTGTGTATGTGAGCTGAATATGTAATGCACACAATTCACTAACAATTTAGACGTATTAGTTCTCTGTTCAAATATTAACATACTAAACCAAACTATCACACACACACACACACACACACACACACACACACACACACACACACACACATCTTATATGGTCTGGATGACCTAAGCAGATGTACACATTTACACAGTTTGAGACATTGCTTTTTTAAAAACTTGCTATACTTAGCGGAGCCAGACAGAACCATCTAGAAGACTTGGACACTGTGCTGATGAGATGGGTTCACACAGGATTCTCTCCTGGTCCCGGCCCTCTTCAAGATTACAATTGGCATCTTGATTTGGTGTGGCTAATGTGAAAGAATGCGTTGCCAAGCGAGAGAAGATGGGAGCCATTTTTTACTTCTTCTTACCCTAATAATTGGCAGTGATGAAGCCCGAGACAGAGGGAGATTAGATGACCCCTTCAGCTCCGAGTTCCCATGGGCTGCTTGGCTCTTCAGAGCAGAGGCATGCTGACATCATGCAGTGTTCATCATTAGAAGTGCATCTGTTTGGCTGGACTTGGTGGAACGTGGACAAGACTCGGAGACCTGCTCTGGAGTCTTGCTCAGACGCTAGCCCCTTTCACAAAATCTTCCCGGTAAATTACTGGGCTGAATGTTCAGGTACCGATAGTGATTTGCACTATCCACATGTGCAGCTGCGTTCTGGAAGATGTCCATTTTGCTCCCTTACACACATGGCATTGCAATGCCGGAATATATGGGCCAAAGGACCAGTCCAGAAGATGGCGGTAATGCAACACTTATGGACGCAAGCCGCCATAGAACTTGCGGACTGATACCCTTTTTCCACCAACATGGAACGGGTACCGTTCGGGTTCACCCACCAAATATTGAACCATTCGGATCATCTAAACCAAAATAAAATTGGTACGGAATCCCGTACAGCTGGCTACCAACTGGAACAAAACAAGGTGTAGGTTTTCCTTGAGCTGAAGCGCAAAGCATGATGACATCAGTGGGCCGGTTGTATTCTACAGGTTGGAAAGAGGATGGGCCAAAGACAAAGAGTGTGCAGGGCTACTGTTTACTTCCGGTGTGGATTGTGCGACGCATCCTTGATCACAACAGTTCCACTCAAAACTGGTGGAAACACGTTCAGTAGATAGAACCAAGGTTCCTCAGAATCCTGAACGGAACCGGTTCAAAAACCAGAGCTAATTTGGTGGAAAAGGGTGACGAGAGCGAGCTCCCTTATTCCGGAAGCTGTCCATAAATACATGATCATAGTTCAAATATATTTTTTACAAAGAAAAATGATATGCTAATGACACTCCATTAACAACTACTACCGTTATTTCTTTCATTGTACTTTATGAATGGTTGAAACAGTGGGAATGTCAATGCTAATATTAAAACCAGCACTAGTAAAATTCTCTCATACATCACTCATTTCATCCTCTCTTTAACACTTTGGAGCACATGCATCCAGTCACATCATGTGTTTCCAACAGGGACGAAAGGTCAATGTCTTTCTATCCTAATTCAATCAGAAGTAGGATGGAAAGGACAGTTTGGTTTATAAAACCAATACGGTACTATCTTAATTCCGCGCTGATAATACGACAGCGAAAGAGGATCACAGAGAATATATTGAATTAGTAATCATCCAGCCGGAAGGAGAGGCTCCAGATTATCCTCGTCAGTAAACACAAGAGTTAGCTATACCTGAGCAGGGCCTGAGGCAAAGCTTATACCAGACACTCCCCCACCCACTGCCACAGTGGAACCAGAAAGCAGCAATGTGTTTGTGGGAATCAGCACATCTTGAGAGAATTAACCACCACATGCAGGCAACAACAGCTTGTCTATATCATGTGCGATCTCATTGCCGTCATGTAGCCTAGCTGAAGGCTAAAAATATTCCCCAGTGACTTGTATCCAAATTCAGAAGTACCAAGCTTGCTATTAAAGCTACAGATCAAACCATCCGTCTATTTCCGTTTTAACCTTTATGTTGTGCCATGTGTGGCGCCATTATGACTTCACCCATCTGTCTGAATTGGGTTGTGTGTATTAGGGTATATCCCCCCCCCCCCCCCCTGTATTGTAGCTCAATGACAACCACTAACAGACTGCGTGAATGTGACCGGCGGAGAACAAGCGTCGAGTCCTTTTATTGCCTCGAGATGAGAAGAGTAGGCCACGACGAAGCTTAAAAATAAACCGGTCCGTTATTACCCAGGGGCCCCCTGAAGACGCCCTCGTCTCGAGTCGACGTCGCGTGAACGATGCAAGCTGTCGCGTGATTTACACAGGTGGATGGGTTTTCTTTAGACGCGTGAACGCACCATCACACAGCGCCAAACCGCTGGGTGGCCATGATTGAGCCCGCCACCTGTTGTTGGTTAATCAAGACTAGGAGCAACGAAGGAGGCTGGCTAGCTCTGAAGTGAGCCTTCGGTGATGGACACTTATTTTTCCAATTAAGATTTATCTCTGTCCGCTGAAAGGTGCAAGGATTTCGACCCCCCCCGAGATCTGCAGCCTACCTGTAGGCATCCCACAGCCTCTACTTTGCTCCTCCTGAATACCATGCATTTCAAGTTACTCAAATGCATGCTTGCCATCAGTTGCTGCGAGTCGTTCTCCATGAAAGCTTCTGCTACATAATAATCCTGGGAACCACGCTTACTACTACTAAGATGGAAATATACTTTCGCAAGTTTTCCTCTTTCCCTCTTTTCTTCCCCTCTTTCCCTCTGAATTTATAATAATCCTATTCTACGTGAGGGGTCTATTCTCTTCACAGGATGCCTTCCTTCACCGTCTCAGCCGGGCGGCTTACACAAATGCTGCAAATCAACGCTGTGATTTTGTACACAAACTCTACGGAGCGCGTGAATCGAGGAGGTTGAGTTGAGAAAGACAGATTATAACCGCTGTATTCGGTTCTCCACGTGGAAGGCAGCAGCTGAATGAAAGGGAGGTGATTGAAGAAAGTCTCGTGTTCAGAATTCAAATGGGTTCGATCTATTGTGGCTGGTGTGTCATTTTAACCTCCTGAGTGAAAACCGCGCTAGTATTACGCTCTGCTGTAAATCTCTCTCTCTCTCTCTCTCTCTGAAAAACACGCATAAAAGAAGATTTCTGCTCCACGACAACATTCAAGGTTATTACCAGATTTACTGGTAATGGTACAAATATACTGGACTTCATGGCGTTCTACAGCGGGGGGGGAACAACATCATTACACTATCATGATGCTACGTGAAAGAAGATCAAAAACAAACCAATAAACAACACTAACGATTATACCCAAATCAGTCATGATCATGTAGGTTTCGCTTTCACATTGAAGAAGAATAAACCACACAGATCATACAATACAAACACCAAACGATACAAACAACTATTTTACACGAAACGCAACACTGAGAGCCCCACTAATATCTCATCAGAGAGGGACGAACAGACCCTAATGGAGACAAAAACCATTAAGGAATACAAGCTTGTTAGCTAAACCACAAAAACTACTTAAGATGTAAAGACAACAGTTACTAAAAGTAACCACACCGTTGTGGATGGGATCATAAATACACGTTTAATTATGCTTGAAAATGCCCAGTTAATTCTCTCACCCGCCTTCCCTCCAATGGTTAAAAGAACAAACAGGAAACGACTTAGAAGCTTACAGATGGAATAACAATGGATTGGAGGAGAATCTGAATCCAGACCAATTCAGTGCATACAGTGAAAGGGAGGAAAGGAAACAGATGTTGAAGCTCAAGATTAGATTCCTGTCCAGACCCATTCTCTTGCTTCTGCTCTACTCCACGGCAGGCAGGTGTGATTGTGACGCGATCTCAACTGCTGATGTTGTCTGGAAAAGTATTCTGGACGCTCTAATTGTGAAACAGCCTCAACTGCAGATTTTGTCTGGAAAAGTATTCCGGACGCTCTTATTGTGATACGGCCTCAACTGTGGATTTTGTCTGGAGGACGAATAATCAATACCTTCCACGTGTCCATAACCATTACCTTCGCCAGTAAAAGACCTGAGAAATTGATTGTAATTGAAAACCCATCCAAAAGTTCATGCTAAATAACCTTTTACTATATGCTATAAAAGCACTACCCATCCCCCCCAGTACAATCCAGTATGGATACAATATGCTCCCATGATGGTGGTGAATTATTAGCATTACTATTATTACTGTGGGTGTTACAGTGACTAAAGGCTTACATTTATCATCCAGTGGGCGGTGATTAGCATGGTGGTGTGAAGATGATATAAATACTATGTGAAATAACTTGCTCTAATTCTACACTCCAGAGTAACACAAATTGTCGTCTGTCAGTTAGTTAGGCGTGCTAAGTCTGTGGTGTCTTAAGGTGTGTGTGTGTGTGTGTGTGTGTGTGTGTGTGTGTGTGTGTGTGTGTGTGTGTGTGTGTGTGTGTGTGTGTGTGTGTGTGTGTGTGTGTGTGTGTGTGTGTGTGTGTGTGTGTGTGTGTGTGTGTGTGTGTGTGTGTGTGTGTGTGTGTGTGTAATATCAATTGGCTGTTATTTCTTTACTTAGTAATAGTGGCTATTCAAGGGAGATGTTGATCTTCAGCTACATATACATTTGACCTTATGTTCATTTTATCTTATGTTAATTTGGTAATCTGCCACTGTAAAAAAAAAAAGGTTGTATTCCTACTCCTATTGCAGCTGATCCATGTTATTTTGGTCGGTAGCAGTTTAGCATCAACTGTGAATGCCTTAGGCCTTAGCATGCTAGCTGTTACTGGCTAAGGACAGTAAATGTAGGCTGTACATGTCTGATGATTTTATGCAATACACATTCTTATGTGGATCACAATGGGTTTTCTATGGCCTAGTTTTGGCTCAATCCTCTTGGCCTTTAAGAGGGTTTTACTATGAAATCAAAGTGTAACACAGTAAAGTTTTAATCCCAGTCTTATGTCCATCTGCCGGAGGATGAACTCTGAAAGCAGATGGACATTCACACATGCGTTTACTGAAATAGCTCACATACACAAATAGTTGCGGGCACACACGCAAATAAAAAGGGCAATCCTGTTTGTTTGTGTGTGCCAAAGTGCGTATGATTGCAAAAATAGTGTGTATGCTTACAGTTCATTTCAGCTCATCCAAAATAATTGTTTAGCCACACTGGTGTCCATCACAATTGTGCCCTGTTCAGCTGGGGACAATAAA
>OMKI01008806.1:15101-26672 GCA_900302315.1 Phycis blennoides | reverse complement strand
TGACCTTTGCCATTGGGACCAGAAGCTCTGATACCAGAGAACTGCAGAAGATCTCCCATGGTCCCAAACATGCGCTGTCTGTGTTTGATTTTAATGACCTTCCCAGTGTCAATCAACAACTTCAGTCCTCACTGGAATCAGTGGTAATAGATGTTGGATCCCCCACAGGTGGAGGTATGTTAACTTGTGGCAGTTTGGTGTTGAATTTATCTCATCAAACTTAATTCACGTTTTCCAGTTTGTGTTTTATTACTTATTATTAATTATTTTCTTTTTCTTTAGAAATTGTATTTTTGTACAATTTGATTAATTAAGATAAAAGGCCCTCAATATTTTTGTTGCCATTATTCTGATTTCAAGAAAGCATTTCGTTGTTAAATTGTGTCATTGTTTTCAAGTGTTTTGCTTTGTTTTTCTTTTGCATTATGTCAGGGATATATTCTTTTAACAATCAATATGTGTCTCTTTTTAATGTCTTGTTACTCTTCTCTTTCGAAGCTGCAGCATTTGATAATCTTTCAAGCAATTCGGCATTTCTTTACATTTGAAATGTGGGATAATCCTTTGGCCATGTTTTCCGTTGTTCTCTGAAGTCAGAACAATGTGTTTTCTTTTTTGAAGGAGAGACTTAGCCTGCTCACTTCACATTTTTACCTATCTTCTCTTTGGACTATTCTTTTGCCATCGTCCTTGGTTTAAGAACATTGCATTTCTTCTGGATAGAGAGCATGTGCAGATCTTATTAATTTAGCCTACATATTCAAGCCGTTTCTCTTACTGAAAAATGGCATTCATATCTCTGCTCTTCGAATATCTTTTTTACATCATTCTTTGAAGTGAATGATGGTGGCATGTCTTGCCCATATCCATCCTATCCTGAACTTACTTAGACCAAGGATTGTCATCATATATTACTGTATGTTCCTGTCAATCAGCTTGTCATCCAAACACTCTGTCTCATTATGACACTCTCCTGTACAGAAATGCACACCTCGAGACGAGATGTGGTACTTCTCATTGATGGCTCTGATAGTAGCCGAAGTGGATTCCCTGCAATGCGTGACTTTACGCGAAGGATCGCTGAGAATCTTGACATAGCCAAAGACAAGGACAGAATTGCAGTTGTACAGTATAGTACGGACACAAAGGTTCACTTCTATTTGAGAGCTCATTCAACTAAAGACGCTGTTATCAGGATCATTCGAACACTCAGACACAGGGGAGGGAGCTTGCGGAACACTGGAGCAGCTTTTCAGTACATCTTGGACAAAGTCTTCACCACCCAGGCTGGTAGTCGGCATCAGGAGGGGGTCAAGCAAGTGTTGATAGTACTTTCAGGAGGACCGTCAAGTGAAAGCTTTATGCAGCAGGCTCTGTCTGTCCATTCTCGTGACATTTTCATCTTTTTCATTAGTTTAAACCCGGTTAGTCCTTTGTTCACTAAGTTGAAAAAGACATATACGTTCCCGATCAGTGACTTTGGAGTTCTCCCAGACATCATTTTAGATGTACTTTTCGCTTTAAAACATGTTACTGTTGCAGGTAAGTTGACACAACTTTTACATAATTATATGATTTAATAATGATACAAAAAAGTGTATTTTAAAATGTATGTTAAAATACACAATATATTTACATTTCAAGTATGTTTCTACATTAGTTTATGAGTGTAGCTAATGGCTATGGTGACAAATTGCTGTATGCTGTATTATTATTATTCAATTGTTTTTTACTTTTCTAACAATTTTTCAAACAGCAGAAGGTTTGGGAGTGGACTTATCATCTAAATGTTCATTTTGAAAGTGGACTTCTCAATGGTTTTCCACTGTTGGGCCTTTATACCATTTAAAATCTTCCAATTGGAGACACTAATTTTACTCTTTCTCCTTTTTTAGCCACGTCCCTGGGTCCAAAGAAGGATGTGGTCTTCCTTGTTGATGGGTCATCCAGTGTTGGACGGGAATTCCCTATTATTCAGGAGTTCATGCGCAGAGTGGTAGAGAATCTCAACGTGGGCGAAGACAAGATCCGGATAGGTGTTGTCCAGTATGGTGACTCTCCACATGCTGATATGTATTTGAACGCTCATGCAACCAAGGAGGGTGTTTTGAATGGGATCAGGGTAAGGCAAAGAGGAGGAAGGCAGCGCAACCTTGGCCAAGCTTTGGAGTTTGTAAGCCAGGACTTCCTGACAGCGGCCCGTGGAAGCAGGAAGGAAGAGGGAGTTCCACAATTTGTGATTGTTGTTTCCAGTGGAAGCTCAACAGATGATGTGGCTCAAGCGGCATCGACTCTCAAAAGGTCAGGTGTTTTCCCCTTCAGCATTGGGACCAGGGATGTTGGCGTCAATGAGCTCCAAACAGTTGCATATGTTCCCAACTTCGCCATGGTAGTGGATGACCTTCCTGGCCTGTACACAGTCCAGGAGAGCCTAATCAACACTCTCACTGAGCTGTCTGATGATGAACTTGCGGTGATGCAGCCTGTTTTCCCAACAACACGTGGTAATTGTTGACCCACAATTATTTGTATTAATACATTTGAACAATCACTAAATATACAGTATATCTTTAAGTAAGTGCACACACATGTCTAGTTGTCCTGCCATATGCTCTATAAGTATATATGTGGTCTTTAACATGCATTAAGCAGGAACCTAATAATGATTTTGCAATCTTTCTTTTTTACAGTTACAACAGTAATAACTGGTGGAGACAAAAGGGATGTTGTGTTTTTAATTGACGGCTCAACCGCAACACGCAGTGAGTTCCCATCTGTTCGGGAAATGATCAAGAGAGTCGTCGATAAGCTTGATGTGGGACTGGACAACGTCAGAATATCAGTAGTGCAGTACAGTGATGACCCACATATGGAATTTCTCCTGAATCAATACTCGACCAAAGAAGAGGTGAGGCAGGCTGTCACAAGGCTTCGGAGCAGAGGTGGGAGCCAGTTAAACACCGGCCGTGCCCTCGACTGGGTCTCTAAAAACATCTACCAGCGGTCTCAAGGAAGCCGTATCGAGGAGGCTGTTCCACAGTTCCTCATTCTGGTAACGGGTGGCAAGTCTACGGATGATGTGTCTCGTCCAGCTCACCAACTTAAGAGAGGCATGGTGGCACCTATTGCTATTGGTTCAAGAAACGCTGATGCCGATGAACTGAGACTGATTGCGCTGAAGCCAGAGCTCACATACACAGTGAACAGTTTCCAACAGCTCCCATCTGTGGAACAGCAGCTCATTGCGTCAGTGAACACTATGACTACTCGTGATATTTCCACGACTGTCCTCCCCACAGAGGACACAGGTAAGACATTCCAATCGTATCAAAGTACAGTTCAGGGTTTCACATCCAGAAGTGTCTGAATTTAACAAAATATATACATCTCAAACCATCTCAAACCTAATGTGCTTCATTGTTCCCCTTCTTTCCTGCTATACAGAAACTCTCAATCTTGGACGAAAAGATATCATCTTCCTTGTTGATGGTTCTGACAACACGGGGGCCATTGGGCTTGCGCATATCCGTGACTTCATCCTCAGAACCATCCAGCAGCTCGATGTGCGGGCTGATCAAGTTCGCATTGCCATAGTGCAGTACGCGGACAAAGCCCAGAGAGAGTTCGCTCTTAACACATACAGCAACAAACCTGACGTTCTCACCGCCGTCAGAAAGCTGCGTTTGATGGGTGGGCGGTCCTCAGACCTTGCTCAGGCCATTGACTATGTCCTCCGGAACGAGATGACAGCTTCTGCAGGGGTCCGCAAGCAAGCGGCCTCGCAGCACCTCGTTGTGCTGACAGGGGAGCGTTCGACCTCCGATGTTTCCCTGTATGGACCTATGCTTAAAGGGTCTCGGGTCAACTGTATTGGTGTTGGAGCTGGGGGTGCTAATTCAAATCAGCTACGCCAGATTGCCACGAGCCAAGAAGACGTCATCCAAGTTTCCAGCTTCCCTGGACTCCCTGGTGTCGATGACAGGTTTATTGCCAGGTTGAGTGGAGATCCCTTACCTGAAACCAAACCAGAGTATGAGGGTAAGTAAAACATACAATACTTTGCAATACAGACATTTCAGCAGTGTTCAACATTTTGTTTATTGTTGTAAATATTCACAATTTTGTTGTAGAATTAAACCCATTCTTCAAACCTTTTCTTCTTATTCATGGCCTATTATACTTTTACATTACATTTGATCTCCGTCTAACTGCTTATCCCCTCTCTATTCTCCTTATCCTCAGTTGAAGGCCTTCCCAAACCTAAGGAGGCTGATATTGTGTTCTTGGTGGATAGTTCCCTAAATGTGGGCAAGGAAAACTTCAGGAAGGTGACCGAGTTTGTTGCCGACCTAGTTGATCTCTTCTACACCGAGAGAGACAACCTGCGGATTGGAATGGCACACTATGCCACGGATGTCTCAAATGACTTCTACCTCAACACCTACACCAACAAGAATGATGTCATCAATGCCATCGGTAGCGTGGAATACAAAGGGGGGCGTAGGATCAACACAGGCGCAGCCATCCGCCACGTACAGGATAACCACTTCACAGCGGCAAGAGGCAGCAGGAAAGATGAACGCATCCCTCAAGTCTTGCTTCTTCTTACTGGAGGACGCTCCTCCGATGACAGTAAAACGGCAGCACTTGCGCTGAAGGCTAGTGGGGTCAGAGTTTATGCTGTGGGAGTGGGAGACATTATGGATGAGCTGGAAAACCTAGCGAGTGAGCCCTCCACCATGGCTCGGGCAAGTACATTCGAGGGGCTGTCCGAGCTGAACGAGCAGATCCTGGAGACGTTGGACGATGAGGTGAAGGGATTGAAGCTCTGTACTAGTACTCAGGAATCACCCAAAGGTGAGGATAACATACCAGTTTTTGTATTATTGAAATTTGTCTCAGTGTTATATTCTGTTATTATGCAATCTTAACATTTTGTAGACTGTTTTCACATTGAAATACAAGCGATTCCTAATACATTGTTCTCTGCCACAGACTGCAGTGTGGAAGTGTTGGTTGGCTTTGACGTTGGCGCCCAGAACATTTTCTCTGCTCAGACCAACCTCCAAAGTAAAATGGCGGCCATTCTTCAAAGAATCACCAAGATGGCATCCATCAGCTGTTCCTCTGGACAGGTTCCTTCAGTGCAGGTTGGCATGCTGGCCATGAACTCTAATGGACAAGCTAATCAGTTGGATTTCTCAAATGATGCAGATGTCCTGTTTGAAGCCTTCACGGGACTGCGCAGTAGTGGCCCCTTTGTGCTAAATGCCAAGACCATCTCGGCTTACACTGACAGGTTTAAAACCAGGAATGAGAACGTTGTAAAGGTGAGTATTTCAAACTGTTTCTTCCTTATCTTGATATCCTTGTCATTTCATGTGATGTCACAACTTGCCTAGCCGTCAAGTTATTTTGTTTCTCTAGACTAAATAAAATAAAATGTCAGAAATGTTGAGGAAAAATGTTATCACCTTTCAGTTGAGGAAAAATCTTTTTTGTTTTTAACAGGTTGTTATACATCTGACTGATGGTCTTGATGCACCATACGCTGAGATGAAGAGGAAAACAACTGAGCTTCAGCAATCAGGTGAGAAAACAGACACTAGTTGAAAGGCTGCATTTTATTCATACAGTGTTATGTATGATGAACGTGTGTGAATGATGAAAATAACAATTAACACATTGCAATATGATAACAAAAACATGTTTGATGACATGCATCCTTCATACATGTAGATGTAAGGAAACATTATTTTTAACCTTCCTCAACAGGTGTTAACAGTTTAATCCTTGTGGGCCTGGAGAGGGTTCCTCAATTTGAGGAAGCACTCCTACTGGAGTTTGGGCGTGGGTTCAGGTACACCAGACCCCTCCGCGTCAATGTCATGGATTTGGACTACGAGCTAATGGAGGAACTGGTGGGTAGCAAAGAAACCAGGAAAATGGCAATGCATTGGATCTAACCGTTTGCTCCCACTTTGAACCTGCCAATTAATCATAGAAGCAATAAGTTAGTTACGGTATTTTTAAGTTATGATTATAATTTAAACCTGTCCACCCACAGGTCATTAGACCCAGGTTAGTGTGTAGTCGAACAAAGCTAGGTCAATTACAAGCAATGGGTATGGCTGCCATGAATAGTTACATAGTAAAGGTGTTACACTGTCATGTAAGGCATACTTGATCTACACCTTGTTCTTTCGATTGGTTCATTTCATTCGCTTGAAGTTAGTTTTGATCTTTCTTCTCAGGATAATATTGCGGAGAGAGGTTGCTGTGCTGTACCCTGCAAGTGCACTGGCACTAGAGGAGACAGAGGTTCAGTAGGCACCCCAGGCCCCAAGGTTACAACTCTTTAAATTATCCACAAACACATATGCCTGCATACAGACACATACACACAAACACATACACATGCATGCTCACACATTCCTGCATGCACAAACACACACTCACACACACACTCACACACACACACACACACACATGGACACACAAAGGCAAACATTCACATGCACAGAAATGTGCATGTGAACACACAGATGTACACAAGTGTACAAATACATTCACACACAGGTTCCCTCACACACATATGCACACACACACACACACACAAACAGACAAGATATGCACACGTTGTTGTGAAACATTGTCTACTGGATAGTAACATTGTGTGGTCTTACAGGGCGGTCCAGGAGGCATTGGGAGTCCAGGACATCCCGGTGATGAGGGAGGACCTGTGAGTCTGGGGGCTTTTTTTGATTTCCTAATTTATATTGTTCATGTTTTAATCATTTGATGCACACAGATTTCACTTCTCTCAGTTGCCATTTAATTTGTCTTCATTTGTCCTCATTGCCATCTGTGTTGCGTATTGACAGGGAGAGCGAGGACCCCCTGGTGTGAATGGAACTCAAGGGTTCCAGGGATGTCCAGGACAGAGAGGTGTCAAGGTAAAGACTTCCACTCACAGGTCAAAGGGTTACCCTGGTCATAAAAAATAAATCTAAAAATCTATTTAATATCTATCTATTGAAAATCAAAAACTCATGCTCATGTTTATCAAATTTTTCCCCTATGATTAGGGTTCCCGTGGGTACTCTGGAGAAAAAGTGAGTTTATTTTTTTCTTTCTTAACGTTAAAATCATGACACGAAAACTTGTGAAGAACTGCTCAAACATTGCTCTTTAATACGATGGCTCTTTCACTTTCAGGGAGAATTTGGAGAACTTGGACTGGATGGAATCAATGGAGAAGAGGTAAGTGTCAACATGGCTGATGTGTTTTTCAACAGGAGGGCCAGTCCGAGACCAGCACATGCACTGTAACGTTGGCCCATAATCGGTCTTTTCATTAAACATATCCTAGAGAATCCCGTCTAACCGATGTGTGTAGCATACTTGAATGTCCACCATGACACATCAAAGGACGTCTCATGAGGAATGCCGACATGCGGTGAAAGAAATGAAAGCCATGTGAAGCTGCTTTTGATGACTCCCATGGCGTGGAAGGTGTGTGGTGACGTACAGAAATTAACCCCCGCTGTTCTCTCTTCAGGGGGTCAGTGGTGTGGCCGGACCCCCGGGCGACAGAGGAAACTCTGGAAGAAGAGTGAGTTGTGGGAGCTTTTATCCTCTTCCCGGTACACACACTTATTCATTCATGACAGTCCATGGCAAATGTTCATACAAATGCTGATGTCTGCGGTTTCTGTTGTGTAGGGGCCAAAAGGAACCAAGGGCCAGGCGGGAGACAGTGGAGACATAGGTATCAGAGGAGACCCTGTGAGTACACTGCCGGTCTGCCATGAGATTTTTAGTGTGTGAATACACTTACTGCTTGCCTGGGATGAGAAGAGTGTGAATTCATTGTGTCGAGTGAGCGACCGGCTCAGTGTGTGTGAGACATTACTTTGCCTGTGGAAGTTGAAAGCTCAGGGTGAGTGAAGGCGGGTTGTTACAGCGTCTAAAACTCCTCCCCTGTGATTTTTGGAGTAATTGTCAAAAGGCCTGTTGGACTTTGAAGAGACAAACATAAGACATCTCTCCTCCTATAACAACTGTGGCTGTGGCTGACAATTGTAGCTAGAGCGCTACTAGCCAGCTCGACATGTGATGTATCCAACATGTATCCAGAAGACCAACCTCCACCAGATGCTCTTCTGGTTTCAGCCTGGGCTGAATGAGCCTTCGTGGTTCTTTGTCTGAGACAAGGAGCGGAATTGATTAGCTGCTCTAATCCCAGTTCTTTTTGTGCCCTCTAGGGTACGAGCGGACAAGACAACAGAGCGGGCGGACCCAAAGGAGACCCCGGCGATGTCGGCCCAGTGGTAATTGCCACTTCCTCTCATTGTGGGAACAGTGTGTTTGCTTTGTGGTCCGTTTTGAAGCACTCATGTACATCCGCTGTTGCTGTTGACAGGGAGAGCCCGGAGAAGACGGCAAGAGAGGAGGCCCAGGAGAGCCAGGACGGAGGGTAGGACCTCACCTTCCGGTCGCTTACCCTGTTTACATCCACGTCCTTATCCGGTCACCTGTGTCTTACCCTGTTTTAAACCACATCCTTATCTGGTCAACTGTATCTTACCCTGTATCTTAAACCACATCCTTATCCGGTCACCTGTGTCTTACCCTGTTTTAAACTACATCCTTATCCGGTCCCCTGTATCTTAAAACCACATCCCATATACACCCAGTAGCTTTTTAATCCCCTTCCTGATACACATCCCTATGTCCTTTGTGCTTGTGCTTTGTAATTCATTCACCAGGGATCGGACGGAAGAAGAGGACCAGCTGGACCGCCTGTAAGTAGTTTAGGACTTTGACCCAGATATCAATCTGCAATGACAGCTGAAATAGTATGAAGCATTTTCAAAGAGCAAAAATGGCGTGTACTAAAAATGGTATAAAAATGTATTATTATTACAAAAAGACTTGCAAATGTTTCTGCAACCCTCTGTTGCCGCGCAGGGCCCTGTTGGGAAGCCAGGAGTGGAAGGCGTCGGGGGAGAGCCCGGTATCGGAGGCTCAAGAGTGAGTATTCTTTACAGCCCCCTCTTTGCTGCACACACATAACTCAGGACCGACTCTTGAAGTGCATCGCCCGCCTCTGCCAAAGCAGAGCTCCCTCTGTCAGCGCCCTCGTTGACCTGCTCTCTCAGTGCTTCTGTTGGCCGGCCAGCACACATCACCCTGACGTTGGGACTGGAGGAATGACGAACAGTGTTTACACGTCTGTGTTCATCCGTGGTTTAGCCCCAGGATGCTATTCTGCTGGTGCTGCAGTATAATGGGATGACACAGTGTGCATCTTGATTTGAAACATGTTTGTCTGTGACCTGCCAGGGCCCACCTGGTCCTATTGGGGTGCCTGGACATCCGGGAGAGGAGGGAAATCCTGGTCCCAGAGTAAGTGTCAATCTCACCATCACACACGCCAGGAAAAATAACACTGCGCTTGAAAAATGTTCCTCTTCGAAATGAAAGCTGTATGCATGTACACACCGTGGTAAGTAATAGCACCCCATGTTTCAGAGGACAAAGACATTATCGTTCATTTAATGACCAGTGGTAAATAATGCATATAACCTAATGCTCAATGTTTGGGTCTTCCTGGTTATTGCTGTGTGCAAAAAAAAACAACTGATCTTTGATTTGTTTTTCCCAGGGACCTGGAGGGGTACCGGGAGCACTTGGAGAAAAGGGCAGACGAGGAGCTTTGGGACGCAAGGTACCGAGTAGAACATTACTGCCCCCCCCCCCTGTCCTGTAAAAGCCTTGTTTCAGTCATAAACACTGCGGCGTCTCTCATATTACTGCACACACACAGGCAGGCCTATGGAAGCAAACATGAAAGTACGGTTAGAGAAATAAAATGACTCCCCCTCCAAAGAAAGTACATGTGAGCTCAATTAAATGTGATGGGTGGGTGGGGGGAGGCGTGGGGTGGGTGTGTGGGGGGGGGGACTGACTGACTGACTTGATAGCCCACAGTGTTCCGTTTATAACGTTAGCCGCTTCAGCGGTCGTTCTCTCCGGGATGAGCTAGAACGTTCTGTCTGTCCTGACTCCCTGCGCTCTCTCCCCGTCCGTCTATCTGTGTGCTTGGACAGGGCGAGCCAGGAGAACCGGGGCCTAAAGGAGTCGTCGGACCCCTGGGACCACGCGGCGAACCCGTAAGAACGGAGCGCTCCCGACGTAGAACGGTTCTGGAGGAGCTACAGAAAAACAACAACCCCCGCGTGGCTCTGTCCCGGTGGCTGGTAGACGCGTCGGGAACAACGGCGTCTGGAGGCACTCCTGGCACCGCCCGTGTTTATTATTCAAGCCTTCATTAGCTCCATCGACAAATGCCGTGGTTCTTGGAGTGGAGACAGTAGGAATTTTGATCCAAATCAGATTTCGCCGGGACGAGCCGTGAGCTTTCGTGTTTCACTGTCTGGCCGAGTTGAAAGCATAATTCATGTCAGCGTGTGCGCGGCTGCTGAGAATATATGACGTGGTTTAAATCAAGTAGACAACGGTATTTATTTTTTTTCCAGAGTTCGCTCTTTCCCGCTGCCATTGTAACGTACTAGTACAGCGTCTAATAGGGTTGGTGTCGTGACAAACGTCAGATAATGGCAGCAAAGCAGTCATGCTGTCGTTTCAGGGTTTGTATTAGTGTTTTCTTGAGGCTAGTCATCTTTCTGACCTTCTTTCCTCAAGGGTGAGGATGGGAGAGATGGATTCGGCATCTCTGGGCCCAAAGGAAGGAAGGCATGTTCAACATATTTCACTTTTACTTTTTTTACGTCAATCACACTCTTATATTATTGAACCCGTTGATTGGTAATCAGGCCTACTGTAGGACTCTGAAAGGTGTTGCATGACTATTACACTGATTGCCCGTGGCATACTCTTAAATCCTCACCAAACATACACACACACACTAGCACACACACACACACACACACACACACACACACACACACACACACACACACACACACACACACCAAACCATATGTGATAGACAAAGAACATATGATGTGTGATGGATAAAAGAGAGGCATGTTTCACACACATGCTATTATGTTTAGCTACAGACCGAGAGCAAAGAGAGGTGGTCCTTGTGCCACGCAGTCCTTCTCCATTATAACATCCTTTGTTTTGTCTCGCTGTTGTCTTGCTTGTTTATTTGGACTTACAGGGCGATGAAGGCTTCCCAGGTTTTCCAGGACCCAAGGTAATGCTTCTCATGGATTTCATTTGAAAGTACTTAGAGACTAGACGGTTCCAGTTGAAAGTGTGACCCCTCGAGGATCATTTTCCAGGGTATTGACTCTCTCTCTCTCCCCCTCCCTTTCTCCCTCTCTCTCTCCCTCCCTTCCTCTCTCCCTCCCTCCCTCCCTCACTCTCTCTCCCCCTCCCTCCCTCCCTCACTCTCTCTCCCCCTCCCTTCCTCATCTCCCTCCCTCCCTCCCTCCCTCCCTCCCTCTCTTTATCACTTTATGTCTGTCTCTCTCTCTCCCCCTCTCTCTCTCTCTTTCTGTCTGTCTCTGTCGCTGAGCAGGGTGCGGGCGGGGG
>OMKI01008803.1:1383-13607 GCA_900302315.1 Phycis blennoides | reverse complement strand
CCCCCCCATCTCCACCACCATCACCACCACCCATCACCACCACCACCACCACCCCACCTTCCACCACGGAGCCCTCGTTAGTCACCATCCAGAGCAGCGGTTGTGGGGTGTACGACCGGGTGGGGGGGGGGGGGGGGGCGCCCTGTATACGTTTCTGTGGTCCTGCATGTACACAGCGGAGCTTGAATGGGGGGGCGCGGGCTGATTGAAAAGGGCTGTGGCTGCAGGGGACACTAATCCCTTCCCGGAGAGAGACCCTTTCATCCGCGGCGTGACTGGCGGCCGAGCCTGGTTTTCCCCCCCCCCTGGACGGGAAATCGCCGGTGGGCAGACACCAGGGGAGGCGGACACAGCCCCCCTGCCCCCTGGCCCCTCAGTCTCGTCGTCCTCCGCGGAGAGCGCGTGGTCCGAGGGCCAAGGCCGCGGCAAGCTCATCCATGATGGAGGAACGTCACGTCCTACCCTTTGCACGCTTCAGACCTCGCCACTCACATTAATACTGTATATGGGTGTGCCGTGCCGGCCTGATGTATGGAGCCCAGAGGGTAATGAACGCGCTTTAAACGAGCACACGAGTCTTTTAGTAATACAGGTCGTGGCCTTCCTAAGTGCTGCATTTGAGTGCGAGCGATGCAGTGGGTGCCGGGTGTGGATTTAGTGGAGGGTGAAAAGTGGTTCAGCTCATGCTCATCAGAGCTCATCTATTAGGATGATAGCTTATTTGAATTCCCTTACATCACTTCTGAACTTCTAGGAATACCAAAAGATAAAGGTGCTGATAAAGTAAAGATTGTTGGTCAATTACCCCTTCTGTGGAGCTGTTTAAGCCACTTATTACCAAGATTAGCTGAACGTGTTGCTCCCAGAGGCCAGACTGCCATGTGTATTTAGTCTCTGGGTTCAAGCTAAACACAACAAACAGCTTGTCAACGAAGAAGCGTCCAGCTGCCGACTCCTATCGCCGTGCTCTCTGCACTAGAATGCCGGCCCACGGAGAAGCCCTGTCTAGTTATGATCAACATGATCCAGTTGTTCAAGTTCTGCTCAGAGTGGAAAAATGTGGCCTGTGATCCTTACATGTAATGTATAGCAGCACAGAGGCACCGTGCGCATAAATCATGTAAGAAAAACTCATGCCGAGCGCAAACGAGTGTTTGGGTAGCAGATAAATCGGAGCAGTAAGCTAGCACAGCATAACCAAGGACTTATTTTAAAATAGCATGGTAGAACCAAGCTGTAAACTAACACTCTGGAACCAAGTGTTCAGCTAGTTCTCGCAGTAAACTACCAATGTCAAGGACCGGATTTCAGCTAGAGAGCTACAACCAAGCTCTAGCTGTTAACTCCCACTGTCCAACCAAGGACTAGCTGTCAGCTAACCGGGTAGGACCAAACACCGTCTGGAGTGGCTTGAGTTATCTGGGAGACGCCTGGGGGATGTGGGGGTGGGGTGTGTGGGGGGCGGGGGGAGGAGGAGGTGGAAGACACGAGAGGTCAAAAGAGCGGGAGAGGATTTACAGGCTGTCTGCTTCCACTGGAGCCCAGACCAACGGCCTCGCTCGGATGGTTCAATTGAAGGCGTTGTACAGGATAATGCAAACCAGGCATTCCATCGGCCATGTGGGGACGGGAGGACACTCCAGAAACACCAGTTACACCAGTTAATTCATTATAGGAAGGACGCATCTTCCAAGACACTATATTTACAGAGCGGGTTTAAGAGCTATCACAAACAATTTAGCAGTTGATAGAATTACAAAGATTAAGACGCTGCTTTAGCCAGTAGCTCGTAATGAATTACAATGGACTGAGTGTTGAAAATGACCTGAGGACCGGAGACTGAGAGCTGTCACTTGAATGAGGATGCTTGTTCGAGGGAAATATGCCAACAAGCGAATCAATTCGCACAGCAAAGATGCAAACAGTTTTGGCAACTGCCGAGACCTTTTCATGAGCTAGAAAAAATAAAAATTGCTGCTTGACTGAGCGCTTTGTTAATGTTCTTGAATGTTGAATGTGAACTCTGTTCTTTTCAAGCCGTTGCCTGGGAAGTGAGGATCGGAGCCAACTTGAAGCCAACATTAAAATCGATAACGACAACCAGTGATGGCCGATCGTTTTCGACTGAAATTCCACTGCTAATACTCGTCATAAACAGCACAAATGCACGGTTTGACTTTGGGAAGCAGGCCAGGAGAACAGGCCACGGTTGGACTTCCCCAGTGAACACAATATGATGATAAAGCATTTCCCTACAAGAGCAGTGGAAAAACAAGTAGAGTAAGTAAGTAATGAAAGCAAAGCATGGGCTGAATGGCTTCCGCTTTCTGAATTAAAGGGCCATTTGTTTTATTAATGCTCACTCCCATTGGTTTGCTCCAAAGCCAACATGTTGAACTTGACGACGGAAAAGCCTCTGGTATTGCACCGTTTTAAAACCCCATCCTGGCTCCAGTGTAAATAGACGCGGTGCTAGGTACGGCTAATATTAGCGCTCTGGCTCATTCATCTTGAAACCGAGTCTCGAGGCTTTAACATCTTTCCTGTTTCTGCTAATTAAGGAATGGAAAGAATTACAACACGAGCATACCGATCCATCAGGGATGCAAATTTCTCTCAGGCGAACTTCGAATGAGAGAACTACCAAACTACAACCTCTTAACGAATGTGCCAAAAAATCTAATCAATTAAGAACCAAATAAAGACGAAAAAGTCAAAAGACGACACAACAATACGTGTTTTCACTGGCCTGATGAAAACGTTTTCTCCTTGTCAGGGCTAGGGACAGACTGAAGCCGTGGGCCCTTTGTGTGCAGAACACAAGTCTCATGGGTCCATTGTTACGTGACTGTCTCCATATCGCCGAGGCCAAGATGGACCTTTGCCACCCAGCCGGCACCCCCACTGAATTCCTTTCCCCTGAGATAATAATAGAGGAACTGGAGCGCTCATTGTTGCCTGAAACACTTTGTGAGACTCGGCAACTCGGCTCAGTTCCTGCCAGCCAACGCACTTGAGAGCCCTCGGGATTCCTTCGGTGACCCCCGACCTCCTAATTCACTGAAACCATGGGGAGGTTATTCAAAGGCGAAAAAAAAAAAAAAAAGTGATAAAGAAACCCCCCCTCCTTAATTCCCTGATGTGAGCGACTTGTGTTTCAGTGAAAGGGGGCAGCGGTGTCTGGGTGTAGTGGAGCCACCACTGTAACCAACGCCTGCTAATCTGCGCCTCACATCTGTTGGCCGATGTCACCCATGCAGTCGGCTTAGCCCATTACAGCCACGGGAAAATGTGCACGGTGAACATATAGGATAACTCATATAGGGAGGGCCACACCGTGGGCCTGTGGCGGTATGCGCCGTGACCTCACGATTCTCCTAAAGGCGTCTCTCATTGGCCAAGCCAGAAGGGGCTTAGTCCCTCCAGGGGTATGTAATCCCGGGACCCGGGAGGGACCGAGCCGCCGTGGACGCGATCAAGCAAACACTTTGGACGTTTGTTTTGACGATCTCTCACGTCTGATTATCGAGTGCGTCGCTGTACTAACCGCACAGCGCCAATGCGCCATGATGAAAACACGGACGCTCCAGAGAGGCTGCAGCTGGGCAGCAGTCTCACCGCACGCTCAGCCACGTCAGCCAGCTGGGCTGCTGGTACACACTTGGCAGAACTCATGCCTCCATACATCACTTCAGATGAACAGCCACCAGCGAACATTTACGACCGCCGGGGCTGAATTCATACTTCTCGTACGACGCATAAATTAGCATGAACGGTTTTTATTTATTCGAGTGTTGCATGTTCCCCCCCCCCCCCCCCCCGACAAGAGTTGAAATCTTCTTCACGTGTATTCCGTCTGAACGCGCCAGACTGATACGCGACATTGACAAGTTTCCAGGGATTGTCTGGTCCGCGCAGACAAAACACGCAGCTGTGCAGCGGCAATTAGCATTTCACACATTTTAGCCCATTAAAAAAAAAGACAAACAGCCCACAAAAAAAGCACTTTCATGCGCGTCTCTCTCTCTCTCTCCTTCGATCAAAAAGAAGCGGCCCTTTCTTCACCACAAGCGTGAGAAAAGCCACGAGGCAAGTGCCCTCCTCCTCGATCCCTTAGGTGCAAAACACAAGATGAGACGCAGAACCAGATGAAGGAGGGTGGGGGGGGGGAACGAGTGAGCTGTCAGAAAACAACTAAATTGATGCTGGACTCGTCATTAGTGAGAAGCGCTGACTTTCTATGTCAGCCCGTCCCTTCAGAGTGACTGCCTCTCTGTCTGTCTGCCTCCCTCTCTCACTCTCCCTCCCTCCCGCTCTCTCGCTCTCCTTCTCTCTCTCTCTTTCTCTCGACAGTACAATCAGTACAAGAGATCCATCTCTCCAGAGAAATTAAAGAGCTCCTAATGAGAGCAATATGCTATAACAAAAAAAAAAAAAAAAATCGTACGTAAGCATTTCTCGATGCAAATCCCCGACTCGCAGAAAAAAGGTGCCGCTAAATTTGCTGCGTCTTAAAAAAACGCTATCAGCGTGACCTTTTCCTCGCCGGGAAGGAAATTCCACGAAAAAAACAAAAAAAAGTCAAGTTCATCTCCCGGCGTGTTTACACAATAACCGCAGGATGTGCTCCGCGGGCTTTCCGAGTCAGACACAGGCACGCGGACCGGAGCGCCGCACACCCACTGCACTCCGCGGCCCAGACGGCTCCGAAGCTGCGACACGAAGAGGGACGGGTGGGACGACTTACCTGCGCGGGGTGCCGTCCTCGTGGGGCTGGATGATGACCACCTTGACGGTGATGGAGGTGCGCAGCAGGTCGATCATCTGCTCGTGGGTCAGCGTGGCCACCGCCACCTTGCAGATCTCCACCAGCCGGCTGCCCTGCCGCAGCCCCGCCTTCCAGGCGAAGCCGAAGGGCTCCACGTCGGCCACGATGCCCTCGAAGTTGACGTGGAAACCCAGCTGGCCGAGGCCGTTGCGCCGCAGGATCATCTCGGAGGTCTCGCAGCCTCTGGTGGTGATCTGGAAACCAGAACGGCCCCAGTCAGTTCGCGTTCACCAAAACCAGAACGGCCCCGTCAGTTCGCGTTCACCAAAACCAGAAGGGCCCCGTCAGTTCGCGTTCACCAAAACCAGAAGGGGCCCCGTCGGTTCTCCGGGTCGCACGCGACACCGTGAGGATCACGAGGGAGCCGCCGACGGCGGAACGGGAGCAGAACAGTGAACACGATGAGCCTGGGGAGCCTCCCTTGTTGTCCCAGTATGTTTGTTTTTACAATGTACAGTGTATTATACACACATTTATATGCCCACCTGCACACACACACACACACACCGCCATATACAAACATGAACACAAACACACACTCACACACACACACACACACACACACACACACACACACACACACACACACACACAAACTCAGTCAGTAACATACACGCGCACACTCAAGGAAACAAACAGAATGGAATTGAGGTGAACCAAGCACAACAGAAACTCTACCCGCAGGCAGAGGCCTGCGTTACGGCCTTTGTCTTGCTAATCCAAAAACCTTTTCAGTAAAAGGGCGCATCCTCGAACCAACAGATTAAGTGTGAGAGGCGCCTATTGACGACCAAGTCACCCACGAGCACTGTTGAAATCCAAGCGTCAATCTAAGAGACATGTCACATGTTTACAGCAATCGGGAACTTTGGCACAGGGCGCAGACCGGGCACACTAATCCCAGCCTATCAAGTGGCGTTCAACTTTTGTCTGAAGATTGAGTGGATTTTAGCACCAACTGAAATCCGCCAAACAACCGTCGAGCAAACAACCCCCCCCCCCCGTCCCCCTGCCGTGGTTCTCCGGGCACGCCGCAACCATCTCATACCGACGAGCACCGAGACCCGTTCTCCGGCAACGCCGATGAGCCCGGTGAAGCGGCCGTCAGATCGGTCCTGGGTCGCCCCGGTTGACTGCCTTCATTCGGCCCCGAAGTGGCAGCTGGTGTCAGGGAGGCATTAGCTCAGCGCCCGACCTGTCAACACGTCGGGAGCCTCTCACACCGCGAGAAACCTGAGCCAGCCGGAGCCAGGGAGGGCCTCATCCAACGCCATTCAAGAAGGTGGCTTTTCCCTCCCAACCTACAGTTAAGAAAATTGTTTGTTCCCTCTAACCCATACCTCTGAGTTCATTGGTTAAGATCATAGGCTTAATGTGCTGAGCTGCAGCACTGACACACATGTTGTGTCTTCAAGCGTTTGAGTTAAACACGAGTAACTCATGGTCCATCCCACTAGTAATGGGTCAGTTAGTAATGTACATGATTCACGCTGGGGGGTTAACATTATTTTTATATGCTAGAGAGTAACACAAGGCCTAATTGCACGTATGGAGTGTCGTTTCTTTGCATTGGAAAAAAAAAGAACAAAAATGATGTATTAAAGTACTCTTCCAAATTAAAAGCCCTCTTGAGGCCCTCATAATCAATTGATCAAAGCAGAAGGGGCACTAGGGAAAGATGAGCCACTATCTACGTAATGACCAAGGATAAAACATTCAGAGCCAGAAGAGAATTATCTGTGTGCTGGGGTGGGGTGGGGTGGGTGGGGTGGGGTGGGGTGGGTGGGTAGAGAAGGCCCAGCTCTCTGGGGGCAATGTCTGGAGAGGGCTCCAGGGGAATTAGAGAGACAATCTATGTGGCTGAATACCACACGGCCATGCAGGAATCAAACTGCCCTTTGTCGGGGATTCATTAGATCTAAATAATGGCTTTTTAAATGTCATCATTCCGTCTCTTCGTTCTGTCCATCCAGGAAATTGATGTGGCCGGGCTCTCATCAGAGCAGAGCGCACTGTGGTGAACAGAGCTCCCGTTGTCTGATGCAGAGTATATTTGCAGCTTCTGAAGTTATTATGATAATGGCACGAGCATGATGCCTGTCATGCTGCTGTACGTCTCAATGCTGCAGAGGAAGCCGTGTGTTCATGGCTGACACAACCCACCATAAGCTCAAAATAAATATTTTGCCTGAATATATATATATATATATATATATATACACACACACACACACACACACACACACACACACACACCAATGCTGCCATTTTTAAATTGGAAAACAAAGAACGAATTTCCCTCTCAGCGGGCACTTCTGTCGAGGACAGAAAGGTGTGTAAGAACTGGAGGAGGATGGAAGGACGCGCGTAAGAACTAGTTATGACCTTGTCCTGTCCTTGGCAGCCATGTTGTACTTCACAAAGGAAGAGTCTGGTTCTACTTACGTTAAGTGAAGACGTCCTCTGAAATTTACCGAGGCCTGCTTATTTACGAGGCCGAGCCCCCATAATTACATTGATTTACCGTTTAATATATCACGCTGAGAATTCCCATTGGTATTATAAGATTTAAAACACAAAAAGCGCAGTTTGGCTTCTTTTTGCTTTTTTACACAAAAAACACACACAAAGGGAACATTATTTTATGGCTGTAAAAAATGTTTTACTGTGTGTAATATATCGGTAAAACAATGTTCCCACAATGTGTTGCTGCATAAAATTGCATAAAATTGTTAACAGTGTAAATTCCGACGCAGAGAGAGCGGTTTTTAGGGAGAAGTGCGGCGCGTGATAATCTGCAGTAACTGAATTTATGGCTCACCGTGCGTCGAACATTAAAACCGACAGCCATCCCTGCCGGCTAGGCCCCGTTGAGCCCGGGCAGGGATGCGCTCGAGATCCTGATGGCGCACCCCGATGAAGGAGGGAATGATGTTCACACAGGAGGAAGCAGCGCTCAACGCTTTTAAAAGGGAATTAGCCAAATGGGGGCAAACACGACACAAACCAAATGAAGCACAAGAAAACCCAGCCACCGTCGAAGGCTGGTTGTTTATTAAGAGCCAAACGGGCGGGAATCGACCTTGGTACCAGTTCTACTGGTTCTGGTTCTGGTTCTACTGCGGAAACATCTTCTAGCCCAAAGCGAATTAGAATAATAGGAAGTCAAAATGATGTGATGAATTATAAAGATGTAGAACTGATGAACTATGTTTTTCTGTGGTTGCTCCTGCGCACTGTATCTTGTTAATTTGTAATCTATGCTGCTGCAACATGTGCATTTTCCCCCATGGGGGATCAATACAGTGTTATCTATCCGTCTATCTATCTTGTGTAAATGACATAATGCTAATGAATACAGCTTGCAACATGCATCACCTGACTATTGTAGACGTGATGAAATGACTTGGAAACAAGGTCAAACAGCCGTAGCTGCTCGTATGGCAATGTGTAGCTACTATGAATCCGTTCACTGACATGTATGCTTGACATAGAAAACACACCTCACTTAACTAGACACCACAGGCAGGGCTAATGCCCAGATGAGGTAACTCCCCATTAGCGGTGTGTCGGCTAGAGTGAAGAGCTTGCCGGATCCCGCTCCGGCGAGTGGGGTGGCCGTCCATTGCACCCAAGGGACCTCCCTGGACATTATCACAAAGCTTTTAGCTGTGCCCCCACACCGGGCCGCTCCGTATGTCGGAGCAGACAATCTGTTCTCGTTCTGTCTGCCCCGCGCGTCGGATTACATCACAGGCCGGCGGAAAAAAGCCTTGCATTGACACCCGAGCCCGGCCAGACCCCGGGGATGGGTAAAAACACCTCTGGGGGCTCATGATGACCACGGACCCTCCCTGCTGAAGAGGCAGAGCTCTTGCTCATGCTTAATGGAGCTCCGTGGTTCAACGACTTTATAGATTCTGAGCCGTTCGACTGGCGTCACGCACCCCTCTGTGTGAGTGCAGTTAACGTGAAGGTCCTATTCTGTCCATCTTCATGCATTCTTGGTGACATATGAGTCCCCTTGATGTTTTGTGTGCTAAATACTCTGACAGCTCCCTATGTGATTATGAGCTTGCATGGGCTGCTGCCAAGTTGCCGATGTTTTTTTTATTAATACAGAATACAACTCTTCACAAATCAAAAACAAAAACGGAAAAAGGTATACGTCACACAGTAATGTGAAGAGTGAAGTGTTACAGCTCTGCTTTAAAATTGGCAAGAATGCGTTGAGAGGTCGCAGCCTGGCATACATTTTTTTTATAAATGTATACAAAATAAAATATGGGCTGGAATTCAGAGGGCGGAAACAAGACATTACGGGTCACATTTCCCGGCTAAGTGAGCCATGCATCTGTGTGGGTGTATCGAGGCTAGCTAGATTATATACACAAAAACAACCGATATAATAGGCCAAAAACCAGGCCATGGTGTTGTGCAGACTAATAGAACAGCTCCTTGTGGAAGTGAAGCAGTGAAGCTAGAAACGCTAGTTCAGAGTTCCTCTATTCTTAGTCCAGACCCAAAACTCTTGCCTCCTTCCTTTTCCCCCTGCTGCAAAACTGGGTTAGGGCAGAATGTTCTGTACTGTATTTAAGCTTCTTCCCCCAGTCTACCTGCAGCCAGACGTCCGGCAGTGTGAGTTAAGGCTAGACAATCACATCATCCCTAATCTCGCACTCCATTAAATGAGTCACCTGGCACGGTGCTGCATCAGCTGCGGCCACGACCCCTCAAAAGCAACTCTGTGTGGATTTTCTTACACTTCACGGCCAACTGAAGCAAGGTAGTCCCTTCAAGGCTACGGCCGACAGCCCCGGTCTGTGTGCCAATGTTGGTCTGGTGTGATGAGCCAAAAGCCCCACCACAGGAGGGTGGTAATCCTCAATGGACTCTGTGAATTAGGCTTCACCTCACAAGCAGAGGATACCTCAAACGGCCCTGGCCAAACCAACAAGTACCCGCTGGAAACCCTCCGGCACGACCAAGTATACTGGCCAGGCCGCAGCAGCACAAGACATCATCCAATTAGAATGGAGGAGAAAGACGTATCATGACACAGATATTTAGGTGTTCATTCAAGAGACTAATAATATTTGAGACACGAGAGTAGTATTTGAGACATGTGTTCTGTTGCCACAGAAATCCCCCCACAACCACCAGCATAATAATTAAGGCTTAATCCTCATTGCCATAAACCCAGTGGATTATTTAAAATGTCCTACAACGCTTAGCTCACGCTGAAAAACGACTCAATCCTGACAGCTCCAAAACCCATTGGATTGTATGAGGTAATATGCTGTGATGAGGCGAGCACACGCCGAACAAGTGTGCGACGGGTTCCACGGTGCACACATCCTCCAGAGATGTTGGCTTGATTCGTGTTGGACCCGGTCTACGTGGAGTGTATCCCACGTTCTCCATGTTTGACTGGAGGGTTATGTGAGCATATGTCCTGGAGGTTGTGAGTGGTTTGAACCCGGTAATGGATCGGTACCAAACCGGCGTGGTACCCCTAAGATCCTTGTTAAAATGAGTCCAGCCGTGGTCTCCACCCGTGGGCTCCACCCATGGCCCTGATGGTGTAGAGGCTCGTAGAGAAAGTGGGTGGATGGATGCCTTCTCTACTCTATACTCTACTCTACTCAATATGCCTTCTCAACTCTAACACAAACACTCACTGTTGTTTTCGTCTATTTCCAACTGCAACTGTGGAATTACCATAAAATCCCCCAAAACTTTTTACATTTCAAACTTTTCGGATAAGAAAGGCAGAGGATAAACCTGGGATACTTTTCATAACTGTAGGTTGCTTGCTTAATAATACATCGCGCACACAAAAGCAAAGTCATTATTTCTTTTTGACAGTTTCCTTTGAAAACCTCCTCAAGCAGAGAAAAATCTGGTATTGCTCCTAACTCAAAAATGTAACTGAAGTTAAAAGTAAAAAAAAAACTGAGGTCTAAAAGGGCTGACCAGGGGCTCTAAAGAGACAACAGAACAGTGTGTTTCCAGAGGTAAACTTAATCTTGTTAGTCACACAAATAGTGTTGAAATGCTGAGATCTACAGCAAACTCCCAATGGCTGCTGTGGATGCCTCACCTCCAGCCTCTGGACCATCTCCCTGATGTCTTCCCCGCAGTTGTCGTGCGCCGAAAGCATGACACACTCGCCCCGCTCGTAGAAGATCTTGATGCTCATGATGCCTGAGGTCCAGCCAATCACATCGCGGCAGGAACAGTTAAAGACCACGTTCTTCGAGTCCTCCTCAATGAGCACGATGAACTCGTTGGAGATGCCAAGCAGGCAGTCCACGTCGGCGGACTGGCCGAAGTCCCTGGCGCGTACGCTCCACGTGATGGCTCCCACGCTGAACAGGTGCGCGTCTTTCCTCGGCTTGGCCTTCTCCTTCTTCTTGGCGCCGAGGGTGATGAAGCTGAACTTGACGGCCGAGTCGATGGTGGCCGTGCTGGCAAAGTTCTCGGCCAGGTCCTTCAGGTACTCCTGTCGGGTGCGCGTGGCCATGGCGCGGAACTTCTCCGACTTGTGCGCCGCGTTCTCCCCGTTGATGACCTTGGCGAGCAGGAAGTCCCTGAACACGGCCGACTTTGGGAAGGTTACGCTCTTGGGGATGGGTGGTCCGAAGGGAGGCACGTCTTTGGACCGGGAGACAGCCACACTGGGGGTCGGGGGGGCAAACGGGGTGGGAGGAAGCAGAACGAGAGCGGTGAGCAAAGGAAGGATGGTGATTCCAGTAATATGCGAACTGACGGATTAAACAATGCTTTTTATTGGATTGTGTAACTTGTGGCCATTTGAAGGGTTCTTAACTGGTGTGGCTTCCTGGGAAATAGATCAGACCTAGGTAAGGCAGACTGAGTGGAGCCTCAGAGCAGTGGCTCATATCTTTTACAGCGTCATCTTGGCTTCAAACAACACTTCAGTAGTGAGTCATAACTGGTAATTTTAAGGTGTCAAAGCTGTGAAAATACATTGAGAGACACTTTAAACACGCCCCGTCAAATGTGAAAGTCATGAAAGTCACCATTAAAAAGTATTTTGGGAGATTTATGCATTTCACAGATGATCTCAAATGGGTCTCATTCATAACCTTTTGTGCACGGTTTGTGCGAGCATCGCAAAGGAAATCTGCTCAATTCAATGGTTTAGATGGCGCCTCGGGTTCAAAGCGTTCCTTCTCGTCAAAGGCAGTGAACGTCAAAGGTGTGACGTCTGGAGCTCCGTCACTCCCGTCCCGCCGTACACGGTTTTCCGGTGACCCGTCCGGACGCTCGTCCACACAATCGACCCCCCCCCCCCCCCCCCCCCCCCCCCCCCCCCCCCCCCCGGCCCCCGGGGCCCCCGGGGCCCCGGCCCGCCCCCCCCCCCCTCCGT